>JADBJO010011884.1:0-2500 GCA_016801955.1 Conus betulinus
CATCTAATCTATCTGGGTCAATATGTAGGGTAATGTACTGGCTCTTAGGCTTATCCTGCACCAAGAGTGTCCTGTCTAGGAGTGCCATCTACTCTACCTAGTTCAGTTTTTAATGTACTGATTCTCTGGCTTCAGCTAAGTGTAAGTGCATCGACGTTTTAAAACAAGATGTGTCCTTCATCCTTTCATATTGCAGCTAGACGCCAAGGTTTAAATTTGTATGAATTATCTTTGCTCCAGTTGGTATTTTAGTTTCGTGTCGGATCATATTACATCAAGGTACGAAGGTTAGAGAGTGGTTGTGACAAGCCTTTTTTTCCCATGATGAAACAAAAGAGTTTAAGATGGTACAAATCGTAATTGGCTGGTTTCTGCCCAGAGGTGACTATGCCTTAGACTCATGTGAAAAGACTGGAACCCACAACTGAGATTCATCTACTGAAGAGATGGGTCCTCGAGGGTGTTGCTCAAGCTTTATGATCAACACTGCAGGTGTCTGTATTTCTTAGACCTGGTTGACGCCTGAACTGAACATGTTTTGACAGGAAGCGTCGGAGAGACAGTCCTGCCACGTAGGCTCTGAGCAGAAAGGAAACTCCTGAAAATCATCCTCTGTATCAAGGTGTTAATTTCTGTGTGCCTTCATGCCATATTACAATGGTGATCTCAGTCCCAATTTCCTATCCATGTCTCCATGCCTGTCATGAGCTCGTGCTGAGATCGTCGGTGTTGGCAAGTCAACGTGAGCTGTCACTGGGATGGATGTGGTTGTGGCCACTGGAGGGGTAGCACTCTGTCACACTGGCTCCATGACAGAGCTATCATTGTCGTCAATAGGCTGCGAATGAGTAGTGCTCTGCGTGTATCACAGGCACAACTGAAGCGACTTGCAGTAGTAGTACACGCTCTTCTCTGGTGGCTGGCCTCATGATGACCTGGCATTGGTTGCTGGCTATGAACTATGGCTGCTATGGATCCTTCTTCGTCATGATGTGATCATGATCATTACCATCATCATCGGCCTCCCTTCTCCTCCTCCTCATCTTCTGTCTGTCTCTGTCTGTATATGTCCGTCTGTGTCTGTCTGTTGTCTGTCTGTCTGTCTGTCTGTCTGTCTGTCTCTCTCTCTCTCTCTCTCTCTCTCTCTCTCCTCTCTCTCTCTCTCTCTCTCTCTCTCTCTCTCTTCTCCATGAGTGTATGTGTGTGTGTGTGTGTGTGTGTGTGTGTGTGTGTGTGTGTGTGTATGTGTGTGTGTGTGTGTGTGTGTGTGTGTGTGTGTGTGTGTGTGTGTGTTTGTGTTATTTTCCATTTCAGCAAACTTACAGTCCAGCTTGTTCATCACGTCTGCTATGGTGGGTTGCTGGGTGGAAAACAGACTCCTCTGCCCGGCGTCCAGAGAAGCCCCGGTCCTGTCCTTGCTGGTCCTCCGTCCTGTAGTGGCACTCTGGCTGCCCGTCCTCGACTGCCGCACGCCGGTGGGTCCAGGGTTCCGGTCGACGTCTCCGCAGCGTAGTAGCAAACTGCCCCAGAACATCAGCGTGAGGAGCAAGCCTAGGGTTACACCGGCAGCTCTGGTTCGTGGTGTCAGCATGGCGACCCGTTTTAGTGTTTTCTCTGTGGCCCTTTTCAACATGAAGTTGACGTGACGTAGGTAAAGAAAAGGAGCCACAGGATGCCCTGAAGACAAGTGGGGGGGGGGGGGGGGGGGGGGGGGGCTGCTGAAGGCATGGTGTCTTCTGTACTTGATGACGGAAGTACAGTCTCCTGCTCTACTTCCGTCCTTCAACGTTGACAAAAACAATGAGGCAGTGTGAACAGCGATCTGCACGCTACAAGCCGCGGCTCACGTCCCGAGAGAGAGAGAGAGAGACAGAGAGAGAGAGAGAGAGCTCAAACATGCGTATGAAGCATACCTGCGGGGACATGAACACGAATGGTTTCGCGAGATGTGCTCGCCAATTCTTCTACCGTGCGTATGGTGTGAAGTGATGGGTCTCCGGATAAAAATCAATAAACAAACAAACAAACGAATAGATAAATGAATGAATAGCTCAGTTGGTGGAGCACCAGACTCGTAATCTTAGTGATCCTGAGATGGCGGGTTCGAATCTCCGCCGGGCCGTTTTGGTACATGGGGATTTTTTTTCCCTCAGAGTTAACACGTAAAATCCCATCACCAACATTAGGAAGAGAAGCCAGTTTGGCCGTTGGTATGGATGACACGCTACACATAGCATGCGCCCTGAGTGAGAAATGAAAGAATGAAGGAAGTAAGGACACTGAGTGAACGGTATTGACTGTATGATGCGGGAAACGACCGAATGAAGCGCCGGCAGGCAGTTCTTCAGTCGGCAGTACCCAGGTTAGCAGCTCATGGCGTACACAACAGTGTGGATTGTCAGCGCCTAGAACCTTTGGCGAGGCATTTCGTAGATGCTTTGTTATTACAAAGAACTCATGAACAGGCGTGCATGGAGACAGGGATCACAGGCGACCTGAC
>JADBJO010011884.1:7500-20000 GCA_016801955.1 Conus betulinus
GTTTTGTGGTAGACAGGTTATGGTGAACTCTCCAGGTATGGCAAAGTTGATCACAGCTGGGGGGGGGGGGGGTATTTCATAAACTGTAAGCAATGTATATATGCAATTTATGTCTACGACCACTGTATTGGTCTACTTGATCTCACGACATTGTAATTCCCTGTCTGTGCACTGAACAGAAAACATCAAGTATAGATCTAACACTTGGACTTGAAATCCTATAATCCAATGGAAAGAACGACAACGAGAAAAGCATAAAAAAGGACAGACATACAGTGAGAATGAGGCAGCACAAACAGCTGGCTGTTTTTGTTTCTATCAAATAGTAATGTAAATGGACTACAATGTCTGCTATGTGAGAAATGTCCTGGAGTGGTTCCACAAATTGAGTGCTACAAGGTAAGAGTTGGAAAGACTGTCTGTCCCTCACACTGATTCGAAATCCCAAACCCAGTCTTACGTCAAAGAACTTTGGCGAGAGGAATGGAACTTGCAGACGGATAACAACAATGTAAAATCCATCCGAACGTGAAAGAATTTTTACCATATTCCAGAGGCTGCCGTAAGGAAGAAACAGTCTTGTGCCCTTAGCATTCAGGCCACTCCTTTTACACCCATTCGTATCTTTTAAAAGGCGAAGAAACACCGTGGTGCTTTCCATTTCATGTGCCACTCACAATGAAACATGGTGTTTTAGAGTGTTGGGAATGCATAATATGACACATTAATATTTTACAGTGGACTCCATAAAAATCTTGTCCAGAGATGTCTCACCTGATGTGATGTTTGAATTTCTGAAAGAGATTAACATTCCTGATCTGATCTAAGATTTTATGGAGAAAAGATTTTTAACAAATTCCCAGCGTGGTCTTAGAAGATGTGTTTGAAAGGGTTGTGTCAGTGATTTTTTTTTTCAAATGACTTGCGAGTTGACTTCAACGCATTGACAGTCCTGATATGGCCAGTGGGCCCTTTGCAGTTGGCTGGGCTAGAAA
Organism: Conus betulinus; assembly: GCA_016801955.1. Taxonomy (NCBI): domain Eukaryota; kingdom Metazoa; phylum Mollusca; class Gastropoda; order Neogastropoda; family Conidae; genus Conus; species Conus betulinus. Next base: position 8,496 of record JADBJO010011884.1, read on the forward strand.
CAGCATTACCTTATATAACCTTTCCACAAATAGACAAGATCATCATGGAGAAACGTTGACGTCAGTAATGGATGACAGCTGATGGGATTATGTCCAAAAGACCAAAACTCGAATGGCATCAACCAGTTCAAACAAACATCACATCGCTGAAGGAAACGTTGAACGGAAAATGTTCTTCGCCGTGGCAGCGATATTGACTAATTTCCTCAAAGAAAATTGTATTTGAATTTGTCAGCCCAACCTGGAGGCATTCACGTGGTGTCTGGCTGTGTAGAACATATCGCAATGATTTAAAAACCAATTCAAAGAGCTAAGGTGACTTAGTATGCCTTGATCTGAAGATGGATATGGATCAGTTCCATACCAGATAATTCAACTGCACTCGAGAGGCAGCAGCATGTCCCAAAGAACATCCAAGCATTGCTAAAATACTTCATGGTTTCTCACTGAAGTTCTCCACATATCTTCGGTCAGAGACCAGACTCTAAGTGCTTAACTTCTTCTTCTGCGTACGCAGGCTGATACTCCTGCAGACACTCCCTGTATAGACAGGCAAGTATTAAACCCATCTGCCCAACAAAGGGAGTGGAGTTTTGTGTGTATTACCGTTTTTTTTTTAATCCCGCTATACTCCATCTTCAGGGAGGGTGCATGCTATGTGTAACGTGTCATCCATACAACAGCCAAACTGGCCCTCTCTTCCGAAAGTTGGTGATGGGATTTTACATGTGCGCCAGGTGTTATGCGTGCATTCACACACGAAACATCGGTTTATAGTCTCATTCGAAGGACTGTATGGCAAATGGATTCAGAACCAATATTACCTCTGAGGGAAAAATCCCCATGTACCGAAACGAATCGGCGGAGATTCGAATCCACAACCCTAGGATTACGTGTCCGGCGCTCTACCACTGAGCTATTCCGGCCCCCTTAGTGTTTAACAATTCGTTCTAGTTTATTAAACAGGTTGTCTACCTACTAGAGCCTACTGAAGAGCTGCCTCCTGCCGCTACAGTAAGTTGTTTCCCGTGTCATTCAGTCAAATATCAGTCACTCAGGTGTTTATTTATTCCCCATTTTCATGTATATAATCTGTATTCGTTTGAACTGTGCAGAAGACTTGTTTTCGTTGAATGAAGTTTGTTATTCAAGCATAAGTTCAGAATTGAACGAGATTTACCCGGTCAAGACGATGATTAAATCAACTACAGGTATGATGTTGATGTAGATAATTATACGAAGAAGCAGTGTGCTCAAATCCAGCCAGGCGCTGACCGCCAGTGTTTCTGTTTAAGACACAAACCTGGGTGTGACGTCAACTCATTTCTACAGCGACGAGTGAGCACGTAATGGCCGCCACCAATGTCCTGCTCAGAGTGATTCGGATTAATCGTCGTCTTCCCCTGGTGCGTCTGGCTTCATTCTAAATTAATTTTTCTGTATGCCTTTGGTCGGGAGGTAATTCCATGAATGGCTGACATATCTAGCCCAGTTTCGATCCCATAGCTTAGCATTTTTCTGCATTTATGTTTATGAGCTTTGACATTTGAAAAGAACCGTTCTTTCCCTCTACCTCCTGGGTGCTGTTTCATCATGTATTCTTTTGGTGTAACACAATGCACAATTTCGCCACTTTATATTTCTCTAGTTGCAATGGTGACACCTGGGTGCCATGTCTGATTTGTCTTAACACTGAGTACATAATACATCTTTAGTGGGTTTGGTATTATGTTAAAAATAATTGAATGGCCACTTAGAAATTCTCTCGCTATTTCACAACAGAACGGAAACAACCCAAAACAATGCTTTTGAACTTTATTTCAGCCATTAATCAAAACACGAATGACATGGATTAATGACAAAATTGATTTGAACAGCATGTTTTGTCACTTCAAGTCCACTACCCATCTTTTCAAAAGTCAGAACGCCAGAGATACACAAAAACACAGTCAGTAACGCGTGTGTGTCCGCCATTTGCGTGGATGCACGCGATGCACCTTTGCCTCATGGATTGAGTCGGAGTCCTCAGAGTCATCTCGGGTATTGCCTGCCACTCCTGCTCAAGGAACTGGAACAGCTGGTTGAGGTCAACTGGCGGGGGGTGGATTGCTTCGAAGTCGCCGGCCCAGCACGTCCCATAGGTGCTCGATTGGATTAAGGTCCGGTGAGCAGGCTGGCCAGTCCATGTGGATCACGTGTTGCTGCTGAAGAAAGTTGTTGACGACTCGAGCCCTGTGAGGTCTGGCGTTGTCGTCTTGAAGTACCGCGCCTGGTCCAATAGCTTGCAGCGCTGGCAGCACAAGGGGCTGCAGGATGCCATCCCTTTAGCCCACACCGTTGAGGTTGCCTGGCACCATGTGCAGGGGGGTTCTGTAGTTCCATGCCATCCCTCCCCCACACCATTATGGATCCACCACCATAGCGATCACGCTCGCTCACGAGACCATCGTGATAGCGTTCTCCTTGCCGCCGCCAGACACGGTTCCTGCCATCATGAAATGAAAGGCAAAGTGGGACTCGTCAGTAAACAATACTCTTGCCCACTGATCTCTGGTCCATGCTAAGTGACGCTGGGCCCAAGCCAAACGAGCAGCACGGTGAGCTGGTGTCAGGACAGGATGGACGGCTGGTCGTCTTGAGCGCAGGTGTGCCTCTCTCAACCGGTTCCGAATGATGGTCTGGTCACTGACGGTGACATTGCCAGCTGCTTGCAGCTGCCCCCTGAGTGTGTCGGAAGTGGCCGTTCTCTGCCTCAGAGCCGACAGGACAACAAACCTGTCCTGCTGCCTGGAGGTGGACCTTGTGCGTCCTGGACGTCTTCGCTCAGCAACACTTCCTGTCTGGTTGAAGCGGTCTCTCAAAGTCTGAATGACTGAATGGGCGACTGACAGTCGACGACCAACCTCTCGCACCCCCACGCCCTCCTGAAGCCACGCAATTGCGCGCCCTTGGTCATCCTGACTCAGTCGTTGTCTCCGAGGCATGGTTGCAAATGTGCCGTAAACACAGCATAAATGCCCACAGTCTCTCAAAACTGGATGACCTGTGTTCAGATAAGACATGGGTTGCACGTGCATTGCAGTATTCCTGCAGTTCAGATGTTCTCTGTTGCATAGGCCGTGTTTGATTTGCACCCTTTTTTTCGTGCAGTATGTGCACATTTCAGTTCACCGCTGTGATGTGCAAGACACAGAGTTGATTTCTGATCAAATTCATGTTGACCGATCAGGCATGCAACCAAATTCAGTAAGTTTGGGTGGGTGCAGTGCCGTGCTATTGAAAAAAAAATGAAGTCAAACAAGGTACCCTAAAAAGTGGTAGTGGCCTTTCAATTGTTTTGAGCAGTGTCTGTAAACTTTACATCATCTTCCAACCAGTTGTGCAAAGTCTGTCTCCTCAGTCATGCGAGTAATGACAGCACCTTAGATGTCCTAAGAGTCGTACGTGTTAGGGCTATGCCATGCAAGACTGGCCCCTGCACTTGTCAGTTCAGCACAGTATTGATATCCCATGTCTCACGGTATTGTGACAATAGCGGCTTGCTATTGACAGTCAGCACAGTGTTGATATCCCATGTTTCAAAGTATTGTGACAATAACGGCTTGCACTTGACAGTTTAGCACAGTGTCTGAAGTCAGTTACCATCAAGCATACTCTAAAGAAGGCATTCACGGACACACGAAGACAATTTGAATATTTTGATACCTGAAGTTAGAGACTCATTTTTTTTCAGCTGTACTTGAACGCGATTTTTGAGCCCACTCCGTTCCCAGTGTAGTCCATGGAGGCACCGACAAGATTTCCTGTGAACATTTTATTTTTAATTTCGTTTTTTTTCTTTCTCTCTCTCTCTCTCTCTCTCTCTCTCTCTCTCTCTCTCTCTCTCTCTCTCTCTCTCTCTCTCTCTCTCTGTGTTCAGAAAGCGTTACTTTGAACTTGAAGTGTGTGTGTGTGTGTGTGTGTGTGTGTGTGTGTGTGTGTGTGTGCGTGTGTGTGTGTGCGCGCGCGCGCGCGTGAGCTTGCGTGTGTGTGTGTGTGTGACCCTTAAAGCTTATTCATTTATCTATATACTGTATTCTGCTTTCTCCTCCTTCTGCTAACTTCCGTTTGAAAAGGTTTTTTTTTTGTTTGTTTTTTTTTTTGTTGTGTTTTTTTAACGTCTGTTGTAATATTTTTTTCCATATGGCTTATTCTACTTTCTGTTTTAACATTTTGAATTCCTTACGGGTTAGTCTCAGAAGACGTTTTTCTTTTTTATGTCGTACATTTACTGTTAAGATATAATTGCTGCCTTTATCACCGTAAATGATTTTCTTTAATACAGATGAACCAACATTGTGAATGGAAATTAAAATTTTGCAAAGAAAAAAAAGGCATTAATATTTTCATTCATGAAAGTGAATGCACTTAACACCAGTAATGATACTTTTGAAGATCTAACCATATGCACGAAGAATTCCACATGTATTTTACAACTGTAAGTGCGTACTGGCTGGCCGCACGAGGTTGGAAAATGGACTAATACGTTCTTCACGTGCAACACCAATAGACATGCATAAAGAATTCCTTTCTGGCTGTAAGCTGAAAATGAACAGACATTTTTTAAAAATCAAACACACATAATTATGGGTATATGCACAAACTGATACTTTACTGATACAATGGTGAGTACTGTGCCACAAGCAGTCCTTGCACACACACATACACACACACACACACACACACACACACACACACACACACACACACACACACACACACACACACACACACACACACACACACACACGTACGCACGCACGCACGTACACACACACACACACACACACACACACACACACACACACACACACACCACACACACACACATAAACGAACACACACGTGCTTGTGTGCGCGCGCGCGAGCGCTCGCGCAGACACACACACACACACACGTACGCACAGAGAGAGAGAGAGAGAGAGAGAGAGAGAGAGAGAGAGAGAGAGAGAGAGAGAGAGTACAACATCCACACTTGCTCTCTCTCTCTCTCTCTCTCTCTCTCTCTCTCTCTCTCTCTCTCTCTCTCTCTCTCTCTCTCTCTCTCTCTCTCTCTCTCTATATATATATATATATATATATATATATATATATATGTGTGTGTGTGTGTGTGTGTGTGTGTGTGTGTGTGTGTGTGTGTGTGTGTGTGTGTTGCTCCCCAAGGGGTGAGCACTTTAAAAAATTTTTATTAGGCGTTTTAGTACTATTCTTGATACACACACACACACACACACACACACACACACACACACACACACACACACACACACACACACATGTCTAATATCACATAGTTTGTGAAAAGACGTTAAATTAAAGTACTACTACTACACACAACACACTCACACACACACACACACACAGAGGTCATCGATCAAAATGTGGAAATCAGTCGGAACCCGTGTCGTGAATCTTCTGTGTTAAATGAAATATGCAAGCGGGAAGGAATAAATCATGGCGACAGTGAAAGATGCCAGTACAAGATAGGTCACGAGGTTTCTGCCATGGTCTTCTCTGAACTCAGAGACAGCAAACCACGCTTCGCTCTGTTTGTACGTGTATATAAGTAAGGTAACTGACACCCGGGCCAGTACATTATTAGAGTAACTGTACTGACTTGTCATACATACTGTTATATCGGGATGTTCTCCGGAACTTAAGACAAAAAGAGTTTTTTTTTTTTTTTTTTTTCACTTAGATTACTTCAACAGTGCATGTGTGATTTGTAAGTCTTGAAAGCTAGTTTAGTTTAGAATGTCATACGTGTGTCAACTACAACCACTTTAAGTACGACTACTACTACTACTACTACTACTACTACTACTACTACTACTATTACTGCTGCTGCTGCTGCTGCTCTTACTACTGCTATTACTACTACTACTACTACTACTACTACTACTACTACTACTACTACTGCTGCTGCTGCTGCTGCTGCTGCTACTGCTAGTCCTGCTTCTACTGCTGCTGCTACTGCTGCTGCTGGTACTGGCAATCTTTCTGCAGCTGCTGTTACTGCTACTACTACTTCTGCTATTACTTTGATGTTGCCGCTGCTGTTACTAAACCACACACTAAACCACTTCACCTCGACGTTTTTGAAACACACACACACACACACACACACACACACACACACACACACACACACACACACACACACACACAAACACACACACACACACACACACACACATCTATGCGTCTAGGTATATACATGTGTGTGTGTGTGTGTGTGTGTGTGTGTGTGTGTGTGTGTGTGTGTGTGTGTGTGTTTCAAAACGTCGAGGTGAAGTCCAGGAGACTGACAATATTTTTGGGCTTCCTGAGTCCAAAGCCACCACGAAAAAAAGTGTTATAGGTCTTTGAGGACTAATGAAGTCTTAAGTTTTTGACAAAAACAGATGTTTGCCGGGAATTGTTTGAGGCCAAACTGAAAAGAAAAGTTTTTCTTTTCTTTTAGTCCAAGAGGACCTTGTTGATACATCCAGTTAGAACAAGCAGAAGTGAAGCGTTAGTAAATGGATTTTTTAACGTAAATAATCTAAAAAAAAAAAAAAGGTTATTGATTAAAAACGGGAACTCTCTTCTGTTCGTACGACTGGTTTTGAATCGACCCTGTATAAGCAAGAGTCTGACAGCAGTGACCCCGAATACAGCGTATGAATTGTTGTTCATGATGTTTTTGCATGTTTGCCCTTTTCCTGTTTGTTAGGTGTGATTTTGACTGAAGATTCTGAGCGTTTCCTAGCGTAGGTAACAAACTGTGTTACACTGGAGATGAGCTGAATGAACTCACTGCCAAGGGTGAAGAGAGAGCGGAAAGAGCGAAGAGAAGAAAAATTGAAGCTACAGTTAAATCTGTGGAAACTCTTCGTAAAATTTTATCACAAAAACACGTAAACTCTCCGAATCATGAGTAACCCCCGAAAGATCAATATATCGGTCAATAATTGACCTGAACGAGTCAAGAACGCAGCAAATGATTTTGCTCATGTCAGGCTGCACTGCGAGAAATTTGTCTTTGAGCCCTTTCTCTGTACACTGGAATTAAAGAAAAATATGACTCTCCTTTTAAACTGTTCCAAGTAATCGATTGTTCAGAAGAGAGGTAATGGTACAATGACAATGCACTGCCACAATAAAGCGAAGAGACATACACAGGCCATTTCTCCTCAGGCATGCACAAGAAGTGGCGTGCGTTTCCAATGCGTACAACAACGAATATTTTATACCACGTGACTCATCAAATGGAGGACGTTGGGGAACAGATGGTGCTTTGTGAGAGGAGGAAACACCATGTGCCATGTTGATTATCATCACCAGCATCAAAATCAGTTTTGTTTTGATTTCTCTCTCTCTCTCTCTCTCTCTCTCTCTCCTCTCTCTCTCTCTCTCTCTCTCTCTCTCTCTCTCTCTCTGATTGTAGCATTTGTTCTCTCTCCTCTTTTTCTATCTGTAACCTTATTTTTCGTTCTTTCTTTGCTTTTCCTAACGGTACCTTATATTTGTTCTCTTTCTTCTTTTTCTCGACCTTTGTTCTCTTTCTTTTGCTGTTTGCGCTCTCTCTTACACTTGGTCATGTTTTTCATTTAGTCCATCTCTGGTGTGGCCTCATTTTGGCCCTGTGCAAGATAATGCTAAAGCATCCCATGATGACATATTTTAGATACAAGAGAAAAAAAAAAGTAAAATTGAAACAACAACAATAACAACAACAACAACAACAACAACAAAACATGAGTTCATACGCTGAGTAACAGGGAAGTAATATATCAGAACGTGAAAAATGTTATGACATCTTCAAACTCAATCTGTAGCAAGAACTAATTCAATAATGACAGAGGGACTGGGGAGAGGAAAAATGGAATCATCCACGTGCATCTTCAACATGTAAAAACAAAAGGAGAAGGGGGCCAAAAAGAAGTCCTTTACATGACCATAACAATCATGTAAATAAAGTGGGTGGAGAGTGGGCATTTACATGAAACAATTCATAATTATAGATGTATTAATATAACCATGTAAAAGAAAAACAAAAATAACTCACTCAGCCAACAGAAATGTCCCTTTCTCTCCCCGACAATAATGTTTCAAGTTTAGCAGGACCACAAATAATTACAACAATTTCTGAATTTTGAAAATTGTCACAAAGAATCACATCTGAAAGGGAGGAACAGCTTGGAAATGATGACTCATGGCTATCCACATTATTGGAATTTGAAAAACTATTTTGAAACTATTATGACTGGTTAAAAAAAAATAAATAAAAATAAAAACATAACAAACAAACAAGGGAACAATACAGACAAGACGAAACATTTAAGGTAAGAATTGGAATACATTTAAAAGAGGGAACAGGATCCAGGACTGGAAGAACAGCCATAGACAAGAGGAAAGGGAGGGAAGCAAAAGAAAATCTTCAGACAGAATCCGAATAATATCTGCCTCCCAAACAGGAGATAGGGATGAACAACGAACGAGAAACAAAAACAACTTCCACAAACACAGTTGGTCAGGTAAGTGTTATAGATATAAACAAATACATACAGACTGACAAAAGAAATGGAAAGTATAGACTGCTTTAGGTACGCATGGTAATGGGAAGGGGAAGAAACAAAATCTTACTGTATTTTCAAATGTTCCCACTTTTCCTTTGATTGGGGACAAACCCTTTTGTATGTCCAATGGTCTGAATTCGTCCATTAGTGTTTAAGTTGCAGTTGGGGTCACCAGAAGTTAGACTTTCGCTCATGCAACGTCAACAAACAACCAGTCAGACGAAACAAAAGACAGTTTCCTTTGTAATTAACAACTAAACTTTTCACACTCTTAATTAAAAATATTCTTTCCACACACTACACGTTTTTTTTGTTTCTGAAAAAGACACAAACAGGTCCTCACGTACTTACTTAACGTAATTTAACTTAACTTAGTCCTCTTCTTTTCTGATCGGAACACAGGGCCCGCACTGCAGATCCCCATTCATTTTGTCTTGGGCTGTTCTCTTGGCTTTACCCCAGGTCATGTTGGTGAAATTGAGTTCTGCCTGTGGTGTTCTTCTTCAGATGGTGACTGGACGTCCCCTCTTCTGCTCCCCCTGTGGGTTCCAGTCCAAGGCGTGGCATGGGATATGGGCCTGTCGTCTATGCAGGGTGTGTCCAACCCAGCCCCACTTCCTCATCTAGATGCTCTTGGTGATTGGGTCTTGCTTCGTCCGGCGCATGATTTCCTCGTTGGCCTTTCGCTCCGGCCATCTGATGCGCAGGATCTGGTGAAGACAGGTGTTGATGAAGACTTGCAACTTGCTGTCCAGGTTCTTTGTTGCTCAGTCTCTCTGTTTTGTCTTGCATGTGTCCTTGAGAGTGCGACAGCAGGGCGACGTCGTCTGCAAAGTCGAGATCTTCAAGCTTTCTCATGAGGGCCCAATGACTGAATGTATACCTCTGGGTTGGTCAATACTGGTGGTCAGCACCCAGTCAATCACAAGTGATAAGATTAGAGGTGATAGCAGGCATCTTTGCCTGACTCCGGGGTTTGACCTCAAAGGATGGTGACAGGTCGGCGCTGTGGATGACTCTGCAGCTGGTGTCTCTGTAGAGGCTCTGGATGACACTAACGATCTTTTGAGCGATGCCGTAGTGTCTGAGGATTTGCCGGATTGTTGCCTGGTCCACCATGTCAAACGCCTTTTTGTAGTCGACAAAGTTGATGTATAGTGACTACCACTCCAGAGATAGCTCAATAATGATGCGTGGAGTTGCAATCTGGTCGGTGTATGATCTCCGGCCCGGAATCCTGTTTTGTTCCTCTCCCAGCGTGGCGTCAACGACAGTTCTGATCCTCTCCAGAATCACCCCTGGTGAACATTTTGTTGGGTGTTGAGAGAAGCTGTATCCCTCTCCACTTGCGCAGATTTTCCCGTTTCGTATAGTGTTCTCACATTGCATAATCCAATCCGTGTGACGGTCTTGGGGATGAGAAGGTGTTGCAACTCAGCTACGTGATGGGTTTGGCTGCACATTCCCCAGGTAACATATCTCCCTGAACTCTCTGTCCTCTGCTCATCATGCCTGGATACTGATCGGCTTTCTTGAAAAGTAAGGTGAATGCAGACACAAGACTCACACACACACACACACACACCACACACACACACACGCACACACACACACACACATATATATATATATATATATATATATATATATATATATATATATATATATATATATATAATCAACAAATAAATTCCAAGGATACGTAACCGACCATCATTCCAGCAACTTACATAGCAGCTTGGTGTTGCAATGACTGCAAGAAATATTCAATTATAAACAAAGCTTGCTCTTATATCGTAGACTGAAGAATAGGGGGAGATGAGCATTCATATCTGCAGTGGTAGATGATTCAGCCTGACTAACAGTAATGGGCTTGAGTGGGTGAATGGGAGGAATAATAAATGTTTCTTAAATGAGCCTCAGCAAGCTGCTCTGTAATTTGCTGGAATGGTGCTCGGTTACGTATCCTTGTAATTTATTAGTTGACTGTATATTTAGTCCCTTGTAGATTCATTCCAAGAACTGGCCCTCAGCACTTGTGTCTAAAGAGGCTATCTTTCTTTTATTTTCTACTTTTTACAAGAAAATGTAGTTTGGTTTGCTCTTTCGTGAGGTTCTTTTGCTTCTTAGGTGGCACCTTTGGTTGTTTCTTGAAACTCAACAAAACATACTATGGTATTGCACACCACCCTTTTTCTGGAATAGCATTCTTTAAACCGAAAAGGCAGAGGAGGTCAAGTTACCACTTCCCGCAGTCACTGAGGAGAGACATTCGGTTTTCGAAATACCGATATCTGACCAGGAGTTGTATGTTAGTGAGTTTCCTTCCTCCCTATTGGAGATTGACCTCCCTCCCCACCCCCACCCTTGGAGACTATAAGCTTGCTGAAGGCTCATTATGAAACATTTATTATTCCCCATTCACCCACTCTTAGTTAGGCAGAAGCATCTACCACTGAGGAGAAACATTCAGGTTTCGAAATACCAATATCTGACCAGGAGTTGTATGTTTAGTGAGTTTCCTCCCCATTGGAGATTGATATCCCTAATGTACCCCACCCCCCCCTTTTCCCCCCCCCCCCCCCCCCCCCCCCCCCCCCCCCTCCTTTGGAGACCCACTATAGCTTGCTGAGGCTCATTTTGAGAAGCATTCATTATTCACCCCCTCAAGCACATACTGTTAGTTAGGCAAATTATACCCTTTAGTGGTATTTTTGAGATATATATATATATATATATATATATATAGAGAGAGAGAGAGAGAGAGAGAGAGAGAGAGAGAGAGGAGAGAGAGAGAGAGAGAGAGCTTTCTAATGACAAGACAAACAAGCAAGTTGTTATCTCACAACGTTTTGGCACTTGGCCTCCCTCAGCGCACGCTTTATTACTGCACTGATTCAAAAAC
>JADBJO010011884.1:25000-39726 GCA_016801955.1 Conus betulinus
AATGGCATCTAAACCAACAGACGTTTTTCTTATTAGACAATGAAGAAATAGCAGAGTGTAATTCCTGAAAAGTAATATCAGCATTTAGATAATGATCATTATTTTCGTCAGGATCAGCGTACATTTCTTCGTTAGATTGGGTTTTTCCCTCATAACTCTGCATTTGTCTGATAAACTACAGAAGGAGCTGTTTTTGGAAAACATGTCAGCAAATGATTCTGCTTTTTGATATGCCGAAGGAAATTTTTCAGTTCCTATTATGATTGGATATGCAGGTAAATGGATTCCGTTTTTCATTTCATGGATCTTTTTCCAAATTTTATTGATATCTTTATGTTCACTTATTTCATTAAAACAAAAAAATGATGACCAGTACTCGCGTTTAAGCATTTTCAATTACTTTATTCCTATGATTCTTGGCAGTTTTAACTGGTATGCTCCCTTTTACCTTTTTTACTTTTGCGTACAGTTTTAAACGTGCTTTTATTTTTATCAACAGCGTTTCTGCAAGATTCTGTCCACCACACTTTACCCGTGTGTTTGAGAGATTTTGATTGACTAAGAATCGGAATTGCCTCACCGGCTGCGTGCAGTAGTGCAGAGTGAGATAGTAAAATGACTGTACATAGATTCTATGTCAGATTTATCAAAAGAATTGACGTCATATGAAGATTGCACAGATTGAAATTTGGCCCAGTCAGCTCGCTTGTAATCAAACTTTGGGATTTTTATCCTTACTGTCATCTTGGCTCACTACAAATCCTCTCAGAGAAATAACTATGGGGGAATATGATCACTCCCTAAAGTGTTATCATAAATTTGCCATGTACAGCTCGGGACCATTGATGGGGAGATTAAAGACAAGTCGATTGCAGATGATCTGTGACTAGGGATATCAGACAGTCTCGTGATACTTCCATCATTTAACAGGACGACGAGTTGAGAGTCTGATATGTTCTCCACTAAACGGTTTGAACTGACTTTCGTGCAGTTCTATCCCAGAAAGTAGCATGTTCATTAAAGTCCCCTGCAATTAACCATTTACTACTTTGAAAGTTTATATTATGTAGCCAGTCTGAATTGCTATCAATGACTCCTTTTGGGAAGTACACAGAGACAATGTTTAAGACTAGAGAATTGTCAAAGTGAACAGAAGCTGCACAAGAATACAAGTCTGAGGTGCCAGCAGGTATAGGTGACTGAAGGGGATGGTAAAAAATAACTGGTCATTTATATAAATGGCTGCAGAGACTTTCTCATTGTCACTAGTTTCTTGTACCACAGGTGGGTAAAAGAAACGATCCAGCCTTGGCAAGTCATTTTTTTAGACACATTTAGTGATTGAAGAATAAGGACCATGTAGGAGCTGGCTTCAAGATGTTGTTGAAGATTTACCAAATTCTTGTTAATCGACCGGCAGTTCCATTGTAGTATATTAATGTCAGTCTTCTTTGCCATCAAAATTTTACAATGGACATTCAAGGGAGGCACAATTGCAAAATGAAGATTATTCAAATGAAAAATAAAAAGACGATTCCCCACAATGAACTAGTCAGTAAATAGTAATGCAATAGAGAACACTTTTACAAAAGGCAAGGCCTAGAAGAGGAATAAGAAGGTAATATGTAACGCAAAAAAAAAAAAAAAAAGAAAAAAAAAGGGAAATTGAGGAAACTATGCGAAGTTGCAGGCTAGAAAAACAAATCAAAATGACAACTAGGCAAATGTGTATCACAAAGACGATCAGGTTATCATTTCAGTCGCTAGACATTATAGCATAACTACTGACGTTTTTGACGGAGGGTGTTGTTAACTTTTATGAAGATCATTCACCAGTCTTGTAGAACATCATAGAAGTTCCGCCAGGGCCCTGGTACAGGAGAACAGGGTAGATCATGATATCTGTGTGACGAGAAGACTGGGGAGGTATCGTGTTCTCCATGAAGATCGATGTAGACCGGGATTCCTGGACTTGCTGCCAGAGGGTTTCTTCCAGAAAAGCTGGTGAACGTTTCGCCCTAAGTTACCAGCAAGTACGCTGGCTCCTTTCTGGTTCGGGTGGACTCCGTCTTTCAGTGTTCTGGGGCTGGCAAGGAGATTCTCATGGCTGATGACGGACACTTTGGGACTTTGAATAGTTTCAGAGTTTATGACCGCGTTGAACATTTCGCGGTTTATGTTTAAATAGGTGAAATAACGTGTTGGCATTAATATGCTGATGTTGGTTGAGAAAAGATGTAATATGCTGATGTTGGTTGAGAAAAGATGTAATATGCTGATGTTGGTTGAGAAAAGATGTAAAATACTGATGTTGGTTGAGAAAAGATGTAATATGCTGGTGTTGGATGAGAAAAGATGTTTGTCTTGTTTGTTTGTTTTGTTTTGTTTTGTTTTTTGTTTTGTTTTTGTCCTGAAGAAGACCCAAGAGGTCGAAATGCATTGTGTGTCTTGTCCTGTACTTTGTTTGCCAATGTCCTTGGCGGTAACTAACCCCCTCTCTTTCTAAATTTTACTTCGTTCTCCACCATCATCACTCTCTTTTGAAACTGAGGGATGTAAGTAGTAATTATTGGGATGCGCTCAGTGTGCTGTTTGAGTTTGTAGTGAGGTGTTGAACATTTTGGCAGACATTTGACTGTATCCAAGGCAGAAATCAGGCACTGTGCCTTGTAGCCACAAGCACGAAGCTGTTCAAACAGTTGGGTGCATCGTGACTTCAAGTCAGCGGATTTGGAACACAGACGTTTCAAGCGCAGAAAGACACTGTAGGGGAGATTTTGTTTGCAGTGGCGAGGGTGGCTTCAGGTGTAATGGAGGTAGGAATGAACATCGAATACAAATCAGTATAGATGTATCCATCTTCTCTTTTCAAGAGGATATCTAGAAAGGGGAGAGAGACTGCAGAAGAGCTGACGGTGAATTTGATGGTGGGATGGACTGTGTTAATGTACTGTGTGAATGTGTCAAGACCATGCAAATCTCCTAACCAGAGGAATATATATATATATATATATATATATATATATATATATATATATATATATAGATAGATAGATAGATAGATAGAGATAGATAGATATAGATAGATAGATAGATAGATATATATATAGATAGATAGATGTTGAACAGCTTAGCAGTGGGAGAAAACAAGCGCAGACTAACAATTCCTCCATCATTACATTAATATTGACTTGGAAAAGATTCGAAGGGGGGGGGAAATCAGGAAGGGAGGGGTGGGGTGGGGGAAATGAGAATGAGATGTCAGCGAAAAGAGTACAAATATGAAATCCTTCACTCACAGCCTATGTACACCATCGTGACCCATCTTGAAGACACAACTATTCATATAGCCTGCTCCTAGGCCTTTGCCTGCTGGATCGGAAAGGCTGATTGTGTCTGTGGTCCCTTGGCATCAAATACAGATATACTACAGTCTACACAATTCCGTGGTATTCTCCCTGCCAAGGGTTCAGAATCCAACAGCACCAGAAGCAGCCAGTGAAAGGGTAGAAAAGTAAAAACGGAAAGAAAGTGTAGTAACGAAACAAGCTGCTAAAAAGCTAAAGTTATGTATAAAATATAAAGGTAAATCTTTGAGCCTATACTCGAGGATCCATTTGAGGAAGCAAGGAGTCATGCACACACACACACACACACACACACACACACACACACACACATACACACACACACACACACGCACAACACGCGCGCGCGCGCGCGCGCACACGTGCACATTCGCCCGCACGCACGCACGCACGCACGCACACACACACACACACACACACACACACACACACACACACACACACACACACTCCACAGAATGGTTGCCATCTAGATCGCTATATAGTATTTTTGGTAATGTTGGTGTGCATTTGTTCGTGGTGCTGGCAGTGTGCTGCATTTATTTATTCGTCAGGTAAAATGTTGTTTGATAAATGATAACCAGTTGTGATATTGTTTCTGGTGTGATGTCCGTGGTTTTTCCAAGTGCGTGAGACATTGTTGTGATATTTCGTTTGGACTAAGCCTTCTGACAGTTGTCTTACCCATGCACACACACTCACACAGACATGCAGACAGACTGTCTATAGTGTTTGGTTGTTTGCCATATGGAGAGACAAAAGTGCATGTCTCTGTAGATTTACAGTGTTCCTGTTGGTGGCAAAAACTGATGTTTTTTATGTGTCTGTAATTTGAGAGACACTGCGCATATCTTGAGGTCCTGGGAGTTTATCCTTCATCCTGATCATTCAGGACTACTAGCTGACAGATAATGATTGAAAAAAAAAAAAAAACATTGCATAATATAGATACACACACACACACACACACACACACACACACACACACACACACACACACACACACACACACAATACACACGCATGCACGCACGCACGCACGCACGCACACACACGCATGCACGCACGCACGCATGCACGCACGCACGCACGCACGCACGCATGCACGCACGCACGCACACACACACACACACACACACACACACACACACACACACACACACACACAGATGGACGAGGATTACGGAAGAAGTTTGCCCATATCAACTGCAGGCGCACTGTGGCTGACAAGGCCAATGTAGGACAGGTAGGCCACCTAAGAAGCAAAATAAAATAAATAAATAAATGCTTCACAAGAAAATGTAGCTTGTTTTGCTCTTTCATGATTTTCTTTTGCTTCTTAGGTGGCACCTTTAGTAGTTTTTTTTTTTTTTTTTTTTTTTGAAAACTCAACAAAGATCCTATGGTATTGCACACCAGCCTTTTTCTGGTATAGCATTCTTCTTAAAACCGAAAAGGCAGAGGAGTCAAATTACCACTTTCCGGGGTCACTGAGGAGAAACAATCAGGTTTCGAAATACCAGTATCTGACCAGGAGTTAAATGTTTAGTGAGCTTTCTCCCCATTGGAGATGGTCTCCCTCTTTGGAGACTATAAGCTTGCTGAAGGTTCATTTTGAGAAGCATTTATTTATTTATTCCCCATTCACCCACTCAAGCACATACTGTCAGTTAGGCAGAATCATCTACCACTGCAGATATGAAGGCTTACCACCCCCCCTATTTCTACAATCTGAGACATAGAGAGCAAGCTTTGTTTATAAGTCAATATTTCTTGCAGTCATTGCAACACCTAGCTGCTCTGTAAGTTGCTGGAACGGTGCTCGGTACTTATCCTTGGAATTTATTGTTTCATTGTAATTTAGTCCCTTGCGGATTCATTCCAAGAACTGGCCCTCAGCACTTGTGTCGTAAGAGGTTATCTTTTCATATTTTCTACTTTTCACAAGAAAATGTAGCTTGTTTTGCTCTTTCATGATTTTCTTTTGCTTCTTAGGTGGAACCTTTAGTTAGTTTTTTTGGGTTTTTTTTTTTTAAAACTCAACAAACATACTATGGTATTGCACACCAGCCTTTTTCTGGTATAGCATTCTTCTTAAAACCGAAAAGGCAGAGGAGTCAAATTACCACTTTCCGCGGTCACTGAGGAGAAACAATCAGGTTTCGAAATACCGGTAACTGACCAGGAGTTATATATTAGTGAGCTTTCTCCCCATTGGAGTTGGTCTCCCTCTTTGGAGACAATAAGCTTGCTGAAGGTTCATTTTGAGAACCATTTATTTATTCCCCATTCACCCACTCAAGCACATACTGTCAGTTAGGCAGAATCATCTACCACTGCAGATATGAAGGCTTACCACCCCCCTATTTCTACAATCTGAGACATAAGAGCAAGCTTTTTTATAACTATATATATATATATATATATATATATATATATATATATATATATATATATATATGTATGTATAAAAGAAAACCTAACGCTAAAACTGGCACTGCTCCCAGCAGCTGAAATATTCTGGACGATAAAACCATTACTGGATCAATATGTATGTATGTATGTGTGTGTGTGTGTGTGTGTGTGTGTGTGTGTGTGTGTGTGTGTGTGTATATATATATATATATATATATATATATATATGTGTGTGTGTGTGTGTGTGTGTGTGTGTGTGTGTGTACATACATACGTCCATAGTCTTCAGTGATCAGTCCAAATGATTTGCTGGTCACCACGCCTCCCAAATATACTTCTTGGGTAGAAACTTTGAGTAACACACACACACACACACACACACACACACACACACACACACACACACACACACACACACACACACAGATAGAGAGAAGGAAAAAGTTTCATTTTAAATTGTATAATCTCCAATAAAAATTTTCGCTTAAAAACTTCTTCTGTAATGGCAACTGTTTAGAGAAGCACACTGTATATATATAAGGTACATTAAACAAGAAAACAGCTCAAAAAACCTTCCTCTGTACAAATCAGACAAACCCTTTTTCTCGTGCATTCATGTATCCACGTTCACACTCACTCTCTTGCCCACATGCATCAGGATTTCCGTTCTTCTTCATCTTCCACCTCACATACACACCGGCATATGTCTTCTCTCACTCCCACTCACCGCCCTCCCCACTCTCTCTCTCCTCCCTCCAACCCCATCATCTCCATCAAGCCATCAACCTGCTCACCACCCTCACTTTCTCTCTCCCCATATATCCAACAAACATACTCATGTTAACTTTAAAAAAATGTTGCACCAGAATCTCCCTCCACTCTCGCAACCCACCAATGTAATCTCCAATGTCCTTAGAGGCACAGCACAACAGAATCGATATATATCTTTCAAAACACAGGTAAACAACAGTAAACAAACCTAATAAGTATGGACAGAATGCCTACATGGGGGATATTGGAAAAAAAAATAAGGGCGCAGGGTAAGCGAGGGGAAGGAGAAGTCTGGAGGACCAGGTGAGTGGGGGAGGGTGAAACAAACGGAAGGGTGGGGGGTGTCTTACAGTGAACAAAATGTGTCTGCTGTACATTGTTTTGTTTGTAATTTTCCTAATATCTATTAATCATCTTTTCTGGATCCTAAGGTGCAATCTTCCTGTCTTGTGTTGAGCCTTTGAAAATCGTGTCTATATTACATATCAAGAGCATTTCCTGTCGTGGAAAAAAGGGGGGGGGGGGGGGGGGGGGGGGGGGGGGGGGGGGGGAGAAGAGGGAGAAGGAAGGCAGGGGAGGTGATTGTTGTTACAAGAGGAACAGAATGCCTATGTGGGGAATATTGGAAAAAAAAAAAAACAGAAGGGGGAAGAGAGGGGGGTGTTGGGTAAGGGTGCAGGGTAAGCAGGTGGGGGGGTGGGAGGGTGGGGGGGGAGGAGAAATGGAGGAGGGGAGGGAGGGAGGGGAGGAGTTGGAAACAAAGGGAAGGGGGGTGTGTCTAAAGGGAATACAATTGGTTTTCTGTACTTTTTTTGCTTGTAATTGTCCTAAATATTTATTATCTTTCTGGATTTTTACTGTGCATACATCCTGTCTTGTATTGAGTCCTTTGAAAATCGTACCTATATTACATATCCCAGAATGTTTCCTTCTGTAACAGTTTTTTTTTTTTTTTTTTTTTCTCTTCTCTGACATTATCGATTGCTATTATCTGCAAAAAACATCTAATTCTTCTAAATCAGTGATTGGGGGACTGTGCATACGTGTTTTGATACGCTACACTTAGTTTGTTTTTAAACGTTGTGTTCGATTTGTGAGTAGCCCATCAGAGTAGCCCATCTAAGATTTTTTGTGGACGCAACATACAACAGATCAGGGTGAATCTTACATCTTATAACGTATATTGCATTTTTTTTTTGTAGTGCTAGTCAAGTGTTTCCTTAAAATAAGAGAGTTTTTCATAAAAATCAAATACTATCAGCTGACAGACGCCGTAGGAATTAAGGAGAAATTTACAAACCTACCTTCCCCAAGAGAAATCTAGAATACGGACCAAAATTAGAAACCAGGTTAATTCACTTGCCAGACAAAGAGGTGTGACACGTGTAAACATGGGAGAATACTAAGAGTATAAAATCAGCCGCCGTAGCGAAGTGGTTAGCGTCGCGGAGTCCCGGCTGGGAGGTCGTGGGGTTCGAATCCCATCAGAAGTCATGTGCGTTTTTCTGCCCCGACCAGCTCCTACCCAGAGTTGAGTTGCTTCGGACTCAGTTGGGAAGACTGGGACCACACAGTCGAGTTTCGTCCACTTAATGAATGCATTTCCGAGAGTGTTGCTCAAATTTCTTGACCAACACTGCAGGTGCCTGTATCTCTTGGGCCTGATTGACGCCGGGATATATTATGAAAGGAAGCATAGAGTACAGCCCTGTCATGTAGTCTCAGACCGAAATGGAAATCCGTAGCATCATCTTAATCATCCTCATTGTCATCGATCAGCATTAAAAAAAATGTCTCAAATTATGTGGCCCTTCATACCCTGCTCTCATGGTCACTTCAATTTCAATGTCCTCTCCACGTCTGTGGCCTTGGTTTGGTTCCGTCCGGGTCACCGGTATCGGCGAGTCCATGCGAGCTGTCGCTGGACGGATGTGGTGGCGCCCTCCGGAGGGAAAGCTCACTCACGCCGGCTCCGCGACTAAGCAATTATTGTCGTCAGTAGGGGGCTTAGTAGGTGGTGTCCTGCGTATGCTAGATCTGAACAGGCGCCACTGAACACCACCGAAGTGACTCGGCAGCAGTGCAGTCTCTCCTCCGGTGGGTTGCCTCTTGACGACTTGACACTGACTGCTCTCTGTGGACTGCCGGTGCCGGGGGCTGCAGCGGGGCCGACCGGGCTGTGGACGGAGTGTTGGAATGAGTGGCGTGGGTGCACTACCTCTGAGGTGGCGCAGAGGCTGGGACAGCAAAAAAAAAAAAAAAAGAAAAAAAAAAGAAAAAAAAAAAAAAAAAAAAAGTATAAAATCAGCTTGGGATGGAAGACTTTGGTGTATAAGGAAACACTTGACCTGTCCCCCCATCCTGATTTAGAAGAATTGGTTTTTTTTTTGCAGATAATAGCAATCGATAATGTCAGAGAAGAAGAAAAAAAAACTGTTACAGGAAACATTCTGGATATGTAATATAGGTACGATTTTCAAAGGACTCAATACAAGACAGGCTCAGTGGTTAGTGCGCGGGTCATTAAGTGGAAAATGAGCATGTCCAGAGGGGCATGGGTTCGAATCCCACCATGGCTCGTCCCAAGATGGGGAAAAAGGGGGTAGCAGAGGACATCCGGAGTCATGAACCGGATGTGGCCCAACCCCCCTAGAGTGTCAGGAGATAAGGGCCGAAACACTTGCTTGAAGGCGGCTTCTTTTCTGAGGACTCTCTCTGCTGCCACGCTCTCCACGAGTTTCTTTCTACTGATGCATGGGTAAACCATTGACTTCCGGGAATAGGCAGGAGAACGTGCGGGAAAGACCAGAGAGGACGCTGGGAAAGACCAGAACCCAAGGGCTCTGTGGGCTGGCTCCCCACTTTGCCTTCAACATGTGGCTACTAAAAACAAAAGGAAAAAGGTGCTCGCAGGATTCGCCGAAATGGGGAGAGAATGATGAATCCATCGGTGCTCAACCAATCACGACTGCAAATCCTAAACGGACTATGAACATGGACCAAATGGAATATCCATGTGTCTGTGGAAAGCGTTTTGCTACCACCCGTGGCATGAACATCCACAGAACAAAGATGGGATGTGTGAAAACTCGTCTGAATGAGCAGCAGCGCACTGTATCAGCAGCCAAGACGTCGGAAGACCAATGCCAGGAGGATTTAAAACCACAGTGCCAAGAACATCCACGCTGTTGGTTCGGATGAGGAATTTGCACAGGCCCTCATGCCAGGCGCCTGAAACTAAACCTGCCACGAGCAAACGAGACTGAAGATTGGGAGAAACTGGATGCAAAAATCGTCCAAAGACTCGATGCACTGATAGGGAAAAGCACCCTGGAACACAAACTAGCCACATATAGGGACATTGTGTATGCCACATGTAGAGACGCCTATGGAGCAAAACTACCCAAAGAGAGAAAACACCTCCAAAGAAATCCAGACGCCAAGAAGAGATGGACAAGATCAGGGTCCAAAAGAAAACCTCAAGAAGCAAATGAAGACCGCACTACCACCAGCTGAAAAACAAGACTTGGAAAAGCTTTGGGAAGACCTGGAAGCAAAACACAGCGTCCTCAGCAAAGCGGTATCTGCGAGGAAGAGCAAGAGCAAAAAGAAGAAGACACAAGAGCGCTTCTTCAGCGACCCCTTCCAGTTTGCCAGAACTCTGCTTGAGAGCAGCCAAAAATCTGGGACCCCAAGTGTGGACAAAGAAGTTCTTGAGCAGCATCTGAGGGAAAACATATACACTGACTCACAGAGCAAAGCACCACTCAACATTCAAGGTCTGGTGTGGCCAACCAACCTTGAGGAACAGTTCAATGACGAGCCTCCAACGTTGGCGGAAATCAAGAAGGTGGTCGACAAAGCTAGAGCCAAATCATCACCAGGGCCAAACGGAATACCTTACCAGCTGTACAAGAAATGTCCCAAGGTGCTGGAGGGGCTCCTCAGGCTGCTGCTGCGATCAACTTGGAGAAACCAGAAGATCAGCGGCCAGTGGATGGCGGCAGATGGTGTGTACATCCCCAAGAGCAAAACTCAAGTGACATCAGCCAGTTCAGGCCAATATCACTACTGAACGTCGAAGGGAAAATCTTCTCTGTCTTGGCAACAAGGCTGACCAAGTACCTCATGGAAAACAAGTACTTGGATGTGTCAGTCCAAAAAGGGGGCATCTCAGGTGTGGCTGGCTGTGTAGAACACGCCACAATGATCTGGGACGCAATCCAAACAGCAAAAAGAGAAAAGAGAGACCCTGACGTGGTGTGGCTTGATCTGGCAAACGCATATGGATCTGTACCCCATGTAATGATACAGTTGGCTCTTGAGATGTGCCATGTGCCAAAGAACATCTGCGACATGCTCAAGAAGTACTTCAATGGCTTCTCAATGCGGTTCTCTACTAAAGAGTACACAACAGATTGGATCAACTTGGAAGTGGGCATTGCAATGGGCTGTGCAATTTCCCCAAATACTGTTCGTGTTGGCAATGGAAGTCATCTTGAAATCAGAACAAGCAACGCAAGACAAACAGACCTTGGCGATGGACACAAGATGCCCCCTCTCAAGGCCTTCATGGATGACACTACAGTGATTGCATCCAGAGAAGACGAGACACGTCATGTGCTGGAGAGGCTGGATGACATAGTTGCCTCATCCAGAATGAAGTTCAAGCCAAAGAAATCCCGGATTCTCTCACTGAGGAAAGGAAAAGTGGCCGAATCTGTGGTCTTCAGTGTTGCCAACCAGGCCATTCCAACAGTTACAGAAGAGCCAGTCAAGAGCCTTGGAAGATGGTACGATGATACGGTGAAAGACACACAAAGAGCAAAAGAAACCAAACAGATGTCGGAAGAAGGCTTGGAGACCATTGACCAGTGTGGACTCCCTGGCAAATACAAGGTCTGGTGTCTGCAGTTCAAGCTGATACCAAAACTCCTATGGCCTCTGATGATATACAACATCTGCACCAGCGTAGTGGAGGCAATGGAATCGAAATCAACAAGTTCACAAGGAAATGGCTTGGTGTCCCACCCTGTCTGACTGACATAGCGATGTACTGTCGCCAAGCAAAGCTGAAACTACCACTGAAATCCATCCTGGAGGAATACAAAGCAGGGGAGATCAGACTTCAAAGCATGCTGGAGGACTCAGGAGACAAGGTGGTAGACGCAATCAAGCCCCGGCTGAAACAGGCAGAAAATGGAAAGTTCAAGAGGCGATGGATTCTGCAAAAGAAAGTCTCAAGATCAGGACACACACAGACCAACAGACAAGGACTGGGGGTGACCAAAAGTGAATGGTGGTCAAAGGCCAAAGGAAAAGCCAAAAGAGACATGATGATTCAGGAGATGACAAAAGAAGAAGACCAAAAAATATTCCAGAAAAACAGTCTAGCAGAGCCAACAAGGGCAATGGACAACGTGGGAGAATGCACTCCAAAGAAGTCTCATTTGGAATGGCATTTGGCACATGGCCCCTCTCAGGATCAGCTTCATTCTGAGACCTGCATATGACCTTCTGCCCTCAATGCAAACCTGGTGAAGTGGGGAAAGCAGGCGATCCTTCATGCCCCCTCTGCCATGAAAAACAAACAGTGGAGCATGTCCTAGGCTCATGTAAAGTAGCCCTGGCTCAAGGAAGGTACACATGGAGACACAACCAAGTGCTCAAAAAGATTGAACAAGTAGTCTGGGCTTGTACCAACACCACAAAAGGGAAAATCAGGCCTCCAAAAGCACCCGCAACATTCTTCACGGCAGGAGGCAGCGAATCATGGCCAAGAACAACAGTGCCACTCGGAACATGCAGGCAGAGTCTGCTGGACGGGGCAGATGACTGGGAGTGCACTGCAGACCTTCCAGAATGGAAAAGTCACCCAGAGATCATCAGCAAGAGTGGCATGAGACCAGACATAGTAGTCCACTCTCAGTCAACCAAGCAGCTGATCAGGATCGAGCTCACGGTGCCATATGAGAACAGAATGGAGGCAGCTCAAATCTACAAGACTGAAAAGTATGCTGATCTGGCAAACAGCCTGAGGAGAGAAGGCTATCAGGTCAAAGTCCTCACTGCAGAAAATTGGAGCTAGGAACGTCTGCATACAGCCCCATGAAACAGCTCTCAGTTGCAGGGAGGGAAAAAACCAGAGCCCTGAAAGCAATGGCAGAAGCAGCAGAGAGGTGTTCAAACTGGATCTGGTCAAGCAGGAACAAAAGTGAACTTCATAAGGCTTAACTTTCCTACAAATATCAGGTGTCCCAGTGGCTCAGTGGTTAGTGCGCAAGTCATTAAGTGGAAAATGAGCATGTCCAGAGGGGCATGTGTTCGAATCCCAGCCATGGCTCGTCCCAAGATGGGAAAAAAGGGGCAGCAGAGGGACATCCGGAGTCATGAACCGGCTGTGGCCCACCCCCCCCCCCCCCCCCCCCCCCCCCCCTAGAGAGTCAGGAGATAAGGGCCGAAACACTTGCTTGAAGGGGGCTTCTCTTCTGAGGACTCTCTGCTGCCACGCTGTCCACGAGGTTCTTTCTACAGGATGTATGCACAGTAAAAATCCAGAAAGATAATAAATATTTAGGAAAATTACAAGCAAAGAAAGTACAGGAGACCACTTTTATTCCCTTTAAGACACCCCCTTCCCTTTGTTTCCAACCCCTCCCCTCCCTCCCTACCCCCATTTCCACTCCCCCTTTACCCTGCACCCTTACCCAACCCCCCCCCCCCCCCCCCCCCCCCCCCCCGTCGTCTCTTCCCCCCATCTGTTTTTTGTTTTGTTTTGTTTTTTTTTGTTTTTTTCCTTCCCAATATTCCCCACGTAGGCATTCTGTTACTCCTGTCACAACAATCTCCTCCCCATGGCTTCTCCCTCTTCTTCTTCCCCCCCCCCCCCCCCCCCCCTCCTTCTTTTCCCATGACAGGAAATATTCTTGGTATGTAATATAGGCACGATCTTCAAAGGCCCAATACAAGACAGGAAGTTTGCACAGTGGGATAAAAGAAGATGATTAATAGATATTAGGAAAATAAACAAACAAAGTACAGAAGACCAATTTTGTTCACTGCAAGACACCCCCCACCCTTCCCTT
Source organism: Conus betulinus (assembly GCA_016801955.1). Taxonomy (NCBI): domain Eukaryota; kingdom Metazoa; phylum Mollusca; class Gastropoda; order Neogastropoda; family Conidae; genus Conus; species Conus betulinus. The sequence continues at coordinate 38,640 of JADBJO010011884.1, forward strand.
TGTTTCCATCCCCCCCCCCTCCCCTGGCCCCCCAGACTTCTTCCCCTCGCTTACCCTGCGCCCTTAACCCCCCCCCCCCCCCCCCCCCCCCCCCCCCTTCCCTGCTTTTTTTCCAATATCCCTCACATAGGCATTCTGTCCATACTTATTAGGTGTTTTTTTTGTTTTGTTTTTTTTTTTTTTGTTTGTTTTTGTTTGTTTGTTTGTTGTTGTTTTTTTTACTTTTGTGGGGCTCAAAACAGAGCGCGTGCAATTCCCACAGTGATCACTTATTTTGAATTTCTATTTCTCCACTTTTTCTTCTCCCTCAACCTTTTTCCCCCTCCCCCCCCTCCCCCCCGCCTCTCCTCTCTCCCTTCCTCCCCCCCCCCCCACCCCGCCCCCCCCCCCTCAAACCTCCCCTTCCCCCATCTTCCCCACCCCCCTCTCTCTCTCTCTCTCTCTCCAACTACCTCTCCCCCCCCCTCCACTCCTCTCTCTCCCTCACTCCCCCCCTCCTCTCTCCCCTCCCCTCTCTCTCCATCTTTGGTAGGGTGGTAATTTTCTCTGTTTCGTTTATTTGTTAATTTTCTTCTCTCCCTCTCCAGCCCTCCCTCTCTCTCCCCTCTCTCTCCCATTCCCTCTCGATCACCTCTTGTCTCTCATCCTCTTTTCACCTCTCTCCCCCACCTTCTCATCTCCCTCTCTGCGCGCATCTATCTGTCTCTTTCGCTTATTTTCTACCACCACTTTTCCTATCTTACTGTCTTCTATTCAAATAGGGGCACAGAGAGATATAGGGAGTTGGCAAGGGCACATCAAACCATCAAACAGAATCTGTGTAAATATTGCATGCGCTCCAGTTATTCCTCCTCTGCCCCCACAGTCGGGGTCCTCCTCCTCCTATTTTTTTTCACCCCCTCCTCTCTCTCTCTCTCTCTCTCTCTCTCTCTCTCTCTCTCTCTCTCTCTCTCTCTCTCTCTCTCTCTCTTTTAATATTTCTTTTCATTTTGTAGGCAACAGTTTATCACTTGAACATTTCACCATTGACTTTCGAGTTTTCTCAAATCCAACTCTTTTTCATACATGAACTGAATGTGAATAGGGG
>JADBJO010011884.1:39816-44816 GCA_016801955.1 Conus betulinus
TCCATAATTCCAAGTAACGCTTCAGTTCTGGCTACCACCATGTGAACATTAAACTTCCGCAAAATAGTATTTTCTACACGTGACCAAACAGGTTTGATTTTATAACAGTCAAAGAAGAAGTGCTCAACAAAATCCACTTCACCCTTGCAATAGGTACATTTGTTATCAGTAGCTAGGCCCATTTTAAACAGCAGTATGTTTGTCGGATAAATATTATGTAGAATCTTCCAATGTAACTCTCTAAGTCTGCTTTCTGAGGGTTGCTTTTATGGCTAAACTCCAATAATTTTAATCCAAAGTGATTCCGAATTTATTTGTGCAAATTTTTCACAAGAGGGGGTACAGTATAGATCTTGAGTTAAAGAAATGCGAAACATCTTTGCTGTTCTCAGGGAGTTGTCATTGAAACTAACATATTCTTCCTTATGTTCATCAAAAACATAACCCTGGATTGCCCTTAGAAATGATGATACAGCCAGATAAACCACCATATACTGCATGTAAAGTTCGTAGCGTATCGTGTATGTGCGTTATACCTTTTTTGCCCACTTCTTAAAATATATCACTTGACCCTGGTAAGTGATGTTGCCATTATTCCAAAGGCATTCCATGCGATTTTTTTTTTGAGGTATATATTTTGTTATTCAAAAGCCACGTTTTAAGTAGTTCCCGCCAAAAAGGTGAGGGAATGTCCTCCAAACCTTTAAATTTTTTTTTATCCCAAAGTTGAGTTAAAAAAAAAAATCTTTTCCAAAAGTTGAAAAGTATGCCCTTGGAATCCAGGACCATTTGCATTCAGCTAAGGTCTCGGATAACCTGGCTAACCATTCACATTGAAATGACTGCTGCAACACCCTCATATCAGTCATATTTACCCCCCCCCCCCCCCCCCCCCCCCCCCCCCCCCCCCCCCCCCCCCCCCCCTTTGAGAAGTCGTTTATAACTACACGTCTTTTCACTTTTTCAAAGGCTTTTCGATTGCAGTGTTTCTTTCTCCACAGAAATCGAAATAACAGCGTGTTAATTTCCGATAAGACTTTTTCTGGTAATGAAATTACTTTCATTACATATATCAACTGTGATACCAAAAAGCTTTTTATGACACAGATTTTGCCCAGATTACTTAAATTGCGTTTTTCCCAAACAAAAATAGTTCGTTTAATTATGCTTATTCTTTCTGTCCAGTTCTTCTCAATCTCTGAAGCAGAGCAGAGATTGGAAAAGTATATACCTAAAATTTTGATATCTTTAGCCCATCGCAAACCAAATCCTTCCGTTTTGTTGTCCGTATACTGCCCAAGCCACATGGCTTCTGACTTTGTTCTGTTAATAGATAGACCAGACAATAGTTTAAAAGCATCCAATATTTCAGTGCTGTTACTATATCGTTTTTGTCTTTCAGAAGTAAAGTCACGTCGTCCGCGTATAATAAGGTGTGAATTGCGCTCCAACTTAAAAACTGAACGTGCAAGAGACGCAGATAATAAGCTTACGCGGTTTCTGACTGGGCGGAGGTTCGTATCATTACGGTTCCGGCAAAACCTTTAGACAGATCAGTGAAAGTGAATATTTTCACAGCACGGTTATTTCCACAAAGAACAGAAGCTAGTCAAAACTACCCCGATATGCTCTAACTGCCTTACGTCTGGCCATCATAGATCTGTTTGTCAGAAGGAGGTGGTGTGCCGGGTGTGCAAGAGGCCTGGACACAAAGAGGGGACAGGGAATGCCAGCTAACCATTCCCGAGTCTGCCGATGTCCCCTCCTCTTCCAAGACAGCCTCTGACCCTCCCCTCCAAGACAGCCACTGACCCTCCCCCCTCCAAGACAGCCACTGACCCTCCCCCGTCATCGTTCACTCCGGAGCCAGTCCGCTCGACCCCCATGGCGCCGCCAACAGTCAGCGAAGCCCCGAAGTCTAAGAGTGGGCAGGGCAGGAAAAGAGGGAGGAGAGCAGAGCGTCAGAGCACTCTGGTCGGCTTCAGCAGTGTCAGCGATCATCGCTCTCGGTCGGACAGTAGCAAACGACGTCGCTCAGTGCAAAGAGACAGAGAGCACTACCACAGATTCGCTAGACCAGCTAAGCATTCAGGGACAGCAGAGGGCGTCTCTGATGGCGACCATGAGCTCAGCGATCAGGATGACGTCGCTAGCATATGGGAATTATTTTATCTGCACTGTCTCCCACATGTTTGACCATTGTTCTGTTTTGGGACTGCCCTGGTGGCTACATTCATTATTATGTCATTGAATGTTAATGGACTAAGAAGTAATGGTAAAAGAAAAACGCTGTTTAGGAAATTTAAAGAAAATAATTACGATGTTTATTTGTTTGCAAGAAACATACGTCACTGAAGCTGTAATAAGTTCATGGAAAAAGGAATGGGGTGGGGATCTGGTGTATGCTGAAGATCCGCTAGAAGTAAAGGTCAGTTAATCTTGTTTCGTAAACAATTCCCATACGAATGGGAAGTTGAATACTCCAGCGAACGTTGTATCATAGTAAAGGTGATACGTACTGGGGATGAAATTTATATTTGCAATGTCTATGCCCCAAACGGAACACGCGAAGTAGAGAATTTTCTGAACACCACTGTTAATACTTTGAATAATCTTGATTGTGAAAAACTAGTAGTCTGTGGTGACCTCAAAACAGTAATGGATAATGAATTGGATATCATCTCTGGTGAAAAGTACCCCGAGAGTGTGGTTAAAAGCTTTCAGAATTTAGCAGAATCCTGTGATCTATATGATGCCTGGCGACTATTCAACATCGACGAAAAAGAATTTACCTGGTCTCGTGTGGTGAAAGGCGTCTTTATTGCAAGACGTTTAGACTACACATTACTGAATAAGAATGTTATTGATGCTGTGCTTGATTGTAACATTAGTCCCTTTCCCATCTGACATAGGGGTGTATATGTAACTTTGAAGAATTGTAATGTAGAGCGTGGATCAGCTACTGGAAAGTTAATAATGCACTATTAAAAGAAAAGCGATACATTGATAAGATCAATAGAGTAATTGAAACCTTTGACTTGGATACAGCGAATGCAAATTTAGCACACGATATGAAATGGGAGCTGCTTAAATTAGAACTTAAAAAGGAAACCTTACAATAGAGTAAACAAAGAGCAGTAAATAGAAAGAATAAGCTTACGAGTTTACAGGCGGATTTACAGCGTTTTGATTCTTTGCTTGCAAAAGATCCGCACAATTTGGAGGCTATTAAAAAACGTGAACAGCTTAGACTGCAGTATGATTTATTTGAACAAAAAAAAACACAAAGTGCTCAGTGACAAAAATACTAAGTTCTTCTTAAATCTCGAAAAATCAAGAGCTAACGAAAAACTTATGCCAAAACTAGAACTTGAGAATGGTCAGGTAGTCACCGATCAGTTTCAAATTCTTAATGCCCAGAAAGAGTATTTTAAACAGTTATATAGTCATGAGAATAACAGTGAAACTGTTGAAGAGGAAGTTGAATTATTTTTTAATGGCTGTGATGTACCTCGCCTGAATGATGAACAGATAGCAAGTTGTGAGGGTGAAATCACTTGTGAAGAACTAGCAAGTGCATTGAAGAGCATGAAAAACGGTTCTTCTCCAGGGTCAGATGGATTAACCACAGAATTTATGACGGTATTTGGGGGAAGTTGAGTACCTATCTGGTGAATGCATCTAATACTTCTTTTGAAAAAGGTGCATTGACTTTTAGCCAATCAACTGCCCTTATTATGCTTATTCATAAAGGGGAAAGATCTTTCAAAAAGCAAGCTCTCAAATTGGAGGCCAATTTCTCTTACCAATACGGACTACAAGATACTAGCCAAGTGCCTTGCACATCGAATTAATAACGTCATCCCAATGATAGTCAATGAAGACCAAGTATGCTATTAAAGGTCGTAGTATTTCATACAACCTCAGACAGACTTATTGATGATATAATAGAATACTTGAGGATAAAGAATAAACCAGGGGTATTACTAGCTTTAGATTTTACAAAAGCCTTTCACAGTATTTCCAAGAAATTCATGATAACTGCCTACGATTTGGCTTCGGGGCTCAGTTTGTCAGGTGGGTAGGTGTTTTAATGGCTAACACCCGAAGTAGAGTTGGATATAATGGCTGGATATCAGATGATTTTGATGTAAAGTGTGGCATCCGACAGGGGTGTCCTTTTTCTCCCCTCGCCTTCGTCATAGCCATAGAATTACTTGCTATTAGACTTCGACATGATAAGGGTATAAAAGGTATTGATATTGATGATTTGTCTGGTACTGAACATATTAGAAGAATTGTGAAAACCTTATTACACGCGGTTTATTTATTATTGTTTACCTGTGTTTTGGAAGATATATTTCGATTCTGTTGTGCTGTGCCTCTAAGGACATTGGAGATTACATTGGTGGGGTTGCGAGAGTGGAGGGAGATTCTGGTGCACATTTAAAAAAAAAAAGTTAACATGAGTATGTTTGTTGGATATATGGGGAGAGAGAGAAAGTGAGGGTGGTGAGCAGGTTGATGCGTTGATGGAGATGATGGGGTTGGAGGGAGGGGGAGAGAGAGAGGGGGAGGGCGGTGAGTGGGAGTGAGAGAAGGCATATGCCGTTTACGTGAGGTGGAAGATGAAGATGAACGGAAATCCTGATACATGTTGGCAAGAGAGTGAGTGTGAACGTGGATACATGAATGCACGAGAAAAAGGGTTTGTCTGATTTGTACAGAGGAAGGTTTCTTGAGCTGCTGTTTCTTGTTTAATGTACCTTATATATACAGTGTGCTTCTCTAAACAGTTCCCATTACTGAAGAAGCTTTTAAGCGAAAATTGTATTGGAGATTATACAATTTAAAATGAAAATGGTTCTCTCTCTCTCTCTCTCTCCTCTCTCTCTCTCTCTCTCTCTCTCTCTCTCTCTCTCTCTCTCCTCTCTCTCTCTCTCTCTGTGTGTGTGTGTGTGTGTGTGTGTGTGTTTTACTCAAAGTTTCTACCCAAGAAG
>JADBJO010011884.1:49816-69816 GCA_016801955.1 Conus betulinus
GTCAAAAGGCAGTATGAATGAAAAATGTCTCTCTCTCTCTCTCTCTCTCTCTCTCTCTCTCTCTCTCTCTCTCTCTCTCTCTCTCTCTCTCTCCTCAAGGTGTTCCAAGTGTATATAGCTTTGCCTATTTTCTCTAAAGTAAAATGTGCTTATAATCCATCAGAAAGTTATGCAATGTAGTTACGAAATTTCCAGGAAAACATTAAACACATATTTTATTATTTCACGGTTTTTTTTTCAGACATTCAAAATATTCTGGTTAGTATTCACATTCGATCTAGTCCATTCATGACAGACCAAGTATAATCACTGATGATTTAAAACGTGATTCTTGTAATGTCAAACATTTAACTCTTGTCTTAAGATGAGCAAACTATTTCAAACGTGTCTCCTGATGTCACTGGAAACAAAGTACACTGTTAAGTACGACTGGGTCTTTCCTTGCTGCAACACTTTATTGTGATGAATATCTAACTCACGGTTCAATGAACTATTGGAAGGGGTTGAGTGGCCAGATTTCTACTGGATAAGAGTTGTTGTTGTGCAGGGTATCTGCAGAACCCGGGCCTGGATGGATCCACGCCGTGTCCCACAGTGATACAGAGCTGTGTCACTCTGACCAGACCGCCTGACCACATCATCTTCATGACCACTATCACAGGGAGGCCTAGATTTTATTACAAATTCCATTTTCACCGTTTTTTTTGGCCGCTGTGGCACAGCCGGGCACAGTTTTCGGAAAAAGGTCTACGTGTTCAAAGACACGTCGTTTCTGTTTCCTGATCACTTTTTGTGAATAAAACAAGCAATGAACCCCATTTGTCTTTATTGGCTCTCCGGAAGGCGCCGTGTATACGACTCAGGCTTCGCTACTCTTTCCACGCCAACAGCTTGAAACCTCACAAAGTAGCAGGGCTAGACCTCTGGAACTGTTCGGTGTCAGTGTGGCCTGACCTGTACGAGCACTTTCCCTGTGATTTGATACCTCAGTGTGCACAACACGAAGATGAGGCTCGCTGTCCCTACACCTCTGAACAATGTGGACCGGACAAGGTAACCTAAAAAACAACGTTCTACACGTGATAGTGCTCTTTTTCTTTCTTAATACATGATTTATGCCTAGAGTATCCACTTGAAATAACAAGAAGTAGGCAAATTTAGATCGGAAAAAATACATACAATAAAAACCCAAATAAATGCAATCCAATACCAAGCCCCGATTATTAGCCCCGCCTATCCCCCCCCCCCCCCCCCCCCACACACACACACACACACATCTCCTGACCCCTCTCATCCCGCAGAAATGTACAGGCAATGTGACACTGGCACTTATATATAAACAAAACCGTCCATAGCATGAGTGGCTGTAGGTGTAGAACACTGCTTCTCTCTCAATTTAAATACTCAGGTCCTTTCAGATGCCACACAGGTTTTGTTGGCCAGTTTCAGTGAGTCACTTCCAATGTCACACTGGTGTTGATGGTCAGTGTCACTAAGTCACTACAGATATCACACTGGTGTTGATGACCAATGTCACTAAGTCACTACAGATGTGTTGATGGCCAGTGAGAGTGTGTCTCTGCAGATGTCACACTGGTGTCGATGATGACCAGTGTCACTAAGTCACTACAGATGTCACACTGGTGTTGATGGCCAGTGTCACTAAGTCACTACAGATGTCACGCTGGTGTTGATGGCCAGTGTCACTGTCACTACAGATGCTACAATGGTATTGATGGCCAGTGTCACTAAGTCACTACAGATGTCACACTGATGTTGATGGCCAGTGTCACTAAGTCACTACAGATGTCACACTGGAGTTGATGGCCAGTGTCACTAAGTCACTACAGATGCCACACTGGTGTTGAAAGCCAGTGTTGCTATGTCACTACAGATGTCACATTGGTGTTGATGGCCAATGTCACTAAGTCACTACGGATGTCACACTGGTTTTTGATGACAAATGTCACACAGTACATCCAAATGCCACTCTGGTGTTGATTGCAATGCCGGTCAGTAATTTCATATGTCACACTGTGTGTTGATGGCCAATGTCACTAAGTCACTACAGATGTCACATTGTGTGTTGATGGAGAGTGTCACTGAGTCCTTCCAGATGTCACACTGGTGTTGATGGCCAGTGTCGGTAGGTCCTTCCAGATGTCACACTGGTGTTGATGGCCAGTGTCAGTAGGTCCTTCCAGATGTCACACTGGTGTTGATGGCCAGTGTCAGTAGGTCCTTCCAGATGTCACACTGGTGTTGATGACCAGTGTCAGTAGGTCCTTCCAGATGTCACTGGTGTTGATGGCCAGTGTCAGTAGGTCCTTCCAGATGTCACACTGGTGTTGATGGCCAGTGTCGGTAGGTCTTTCCAGATGTCACACCGGTGTTGATGGAGAGTGTCGGTAGGTCTTTCCAGATGTCACACCGGTGTTGATGGAGAGTGTCGGTAGGTCCTTCCAGATGTCACACTGGTGTTGATGGCCAGTGTCAGTAGGTCCTTCCAGATGTCACACTGGTGTTGATGGCCAGTGTCGGTAGGTCTTTCCAGATGTCACACCGGTGTTGATGGAGAGTGTCGGTAGGTCTGTCCAGATGTCACACACCGGTGTTGATGGCCAGTGTCGGTAGGTCCTTCCAGATGTCACACTGGTGTTGATGGCCAGTGTCAGTAGGTCCTTCCAGATGTCACACTGGTGTTGATGACCAGTGTCGGTAGGTCCTTCCAGATGTCACACTGTGTGATGGCCAGTGTCGGTAGGGTCCTTCCAGATGTCACACTGGTGTTGATGGCCAGTGTCGGTAGGTCCTTCCAGATGTCACACTGGGTGTGATGGCCAGTGTCGGTAGGTCCTTCCAGATGTCACACTGGTGTTGATGGCCAGTGTCGGTAGGTCCTTCCAGATGTCACACTGGTGTTGATGGCCAGTGTCGGTAGGTCCTTCCAGATGTCACACTGGTGTTGATGGCCAGTGTCAGTAGGTCCTTCCAGATGTCACACTGGTGTTGATGGCCAGTGTCGGTAGGTCCTTCCAGATGTCACACTGGTGTTGATGGCCAGTGTCGGTAGGTCCTTCCAGATGTCACACTGGTGTTGATGGCCAGTGTCGGTAGGTTCTTCCAGATGTCACACTGGTGTTGATGGCCAGTGTCACTAAGTTCTTCCAGTGGGGATCTGCAGATACTGGAATTGTGAAGCTGGAGGGATTTAGTGACACTGGCCATCAACGCTTGTGTGTCTTGAAGCTCGTTGATCATATGGCGTAGCATGTTACGGATGGTGTGGAAGTGCGTGTTTTACTGTCAGACTCTCACTAGAAAAAATGTTTGGATGCGTGTGACGGCTTTGTTTCCTACACACACCCACACCACACGCACGTAGACAGCAAGCAACACACAACTTAAGTTTCTTTCTTGGTTAAAGCTGCCTGAACCATTAAAAAAACTGCAAATACATATTGCCATAATATAACTAAACACGCCACCACCAGGAAGGGCGTGCAACAGCAGAAAGAACTTTAACCGTCGCTCTCTAATCTGACATATTAAATATATTCTTCCCCGGCGCAGACTTCGCTGGCGCCTTCAGCAGTGTCCTAACAGACAGTTCATATACTTGGCTGCGTCCAGCCTAGGTGACAGTCTTCCCACAGTAGGCAGAGCCGATCACGGATGCGGTTCGTGGAGTCCTCCAAGGAACACCCACACGGCAGAAAAACACACAGAAGAAAAACACACGATGAACCACCGACCTGGCGGTCAACCTCTCCACGTCATCGTGACTGAGAATCCTGAGAACCTTTATCACACGCGTCTTCTACTGACCTGGTGGTCAGCCTCTCCACGTCGTCTGGACGGAGACAGCGGCTGGGGCGCATGCTGTATCCCCACACCCGGTAGCAATCAGTTCCAGGCCAGACTCAGGGGCCTCACCGACACCTGGGAAACTGATAACTACCTTGATTAGCTAGCCTACTTCCCACATATCTATCATCATGAATGTCATCAAAGTAGTTGATAACAGAAAAAAAGTGATCTAAAGCCAGCATACGCATCATACGTGTAAACACTGCAGGAGCCGACACAAGTCCAAAGACATCCTGACAATCTGAAATAGACCCATATGTGTTGTTAAGCCGTCTTCGGACGATCCTCGGGCTTACCCACAATCTGCAAATACCCTTTGGCAAGATCTATCTCTGTGAAAAACTGAGCATCAGCTAACCTTGGAAAAACACTCAACGTCATGAATAGGTTCAACCTCAAAGACGGTCATCTTATTCAAAGACCTAAAATCAATGCAAAAACGACATGTACCATTTTTCTTCCTGACCAACACAACTGTAGATGCATACGGACTATTCGATGGCTCAATGATACCAAGACCCAATATGATACCAATGTCTCTCTCAACAATTTCGTTTGCAGAAAAGGGGATGTCGTCACACTTCTTTGTAACAGTGACATCTGTTGTAAGAGTGATCTCTAAGAGTACATCACCTGAGAAAGAACCTGGCTTAGGAGTCAAGATGTCCTGAAAACATTCAAAGACTGCACGCATCTCCCTGGGACTGCTGTCAGACAAAGCACAATCAATCTGTACTGAACGAACGTCTTCATCTGGCATAGAAGACATCGGAATAGTTAAAATTAGGATGGGTAAAGCGTCATCACAGTCCTAGACGATACCAACTGCACAAACTACTTCACGAACAACAGACTGTGGAGAGGGATCCTGTGTAACCCAAGAAAGACGAACCCCTGGAGAACACTCTGAAGGAACATGTTCTTGCTCACAAGCCAAAGGTGCGATCTCTGACCAAGGCTCTGAAGTACTCCGTGAAAATACAACTGTCGGTACAACAACTTCAGAAGTAGACACACACAGCACGACGAATATCCTTTTTGAGTATATTCGCATGAAAAATTCTTCTCTTGCCTTTGAAGAGAACCGTATAATCTGGATGCAAGACTTTGACCACTGGGAACAGTCCTGACAACTGGATAACAACTCGTTAGTCTGTCGGTAACAAAACTAAAACTTCAAGAGCACTTGGAAATGACGTTCCCTGGCCTTCTTGTCAAAGTACCTTTTACCCTTCAAAGCAGAATCAGCAGAATTCTCAATGGCCAACTTACATGAGTCAGAAAATGACGTCAACATCCTGAACATCTGACCGAGTCCACGACTCCTGTAGCAAAGCAACAGGACCACGAACCTGTCGACCAAACAGCAATGAAAGGGAGAGAAACCTGTACTTTCAGAGGACAACCCTTTGCAGACAAACAAAAGTGCAGGCAAACACCGATGTCACGCCTTGGGTAAGTACAGACAATCTTTTTCAACATGGACTTCAAAGTCCCATGGAATCTCTCAACATGACCATTTGTCTGTAGATGATACGGCGATGTACGTATGCCCTTTGCACCACACAAAGCATGAAACCGCTTCATGCGATCAGAGTTAAACTGCGTACCCTGATCAGACAGAATCCCCTTGGGGAAACCCAAACGAGCAGCAACAGAGGAAATAGCCTTCAACGGAACAGCCTCCAGAAAACGGGATAGCGATGTCAATCATGGTCAAGATATAACGATGATCTTGCTCTGAAGGAGAAGACAATGGACCAACAAGATCAACAGCCAGACGGCCAAATGAAGTACTGAACAGTGGAACAAATGCAAGGGTTAACGGACAAACTCTACCCGTTGATACTATCTTCTGACACACTTCATAGGAAGCAACATACTTTACTACTCAACAGTCACCCCAGGCCAAAAGAACTTGTTAAGAACTCTAGGCAAAGAACGCCAAGAACTACAATGACCTGGGAAAATCAGATCATGCGCCACAGCCAACGCTGTAAGTCGAAGATCAACAGGAACAACAACCTGATCAGAGGACATGTCATTTTTTTATAAAATGCCTGTACAGACCTCCATGAGACACGTAGTAGTAAAAAGTTGTACCTAACTTCTTCACCTCACCAGAAGACGCTAACGGAAACAAGACTTCATGACTCATCATCCTTCTGTTCTGAGCAAGGTCAGAACAAGAAATGCTCAGATCATCAGGGATCAGACGCAAAGGTTTTTTTTTTGGTTTTTTTTTTTGCCCACAACATGCTTATCTCTAGCCCTCTCAACGGTAGCTAAAGAGAAAGGCTAGCTGGACAAATCACTCAACTCACCGCTAACAGAAACTCTGGCACATTACCAGCAAGGAGATCTGCGACAGGACTATCCAAGAGACAACAAGTCAAACTGCCCACAAAATAAGAACAACTGACTGACACTGTAGCCAATGGAAACTCATCCACATGACCACCAAAAGAAACACACTTTACTGTGGTTCCTAAGATCTGACTGTCAGAAACAAACCGCTTGCGAACACCGCAAAGTGTAGCAACAGTATCTCATAGAACAGAACTCAGAGTGCCACAGAACCAGACTCCAAATGTATTTGCTTGTGAACTCGCCAGCAGCTAAACAAGAAAAAGGAGTATCCAGAACAGAACAAGAAGCACTGGGCTGTTTACTGTCAGCTGACCTCTCAACAACAGTAGAGTTACCGACCACAAAAAGGAAACTTTCCAGGGTGGCTAAGGTACAAACTATACAAGGGTTTCTACCTGACTTCCATGGACAGTTAGCAGCTACATGTCCTGTCTTCTTACACAGAAAACACACAACACTATTAGACTGATCAGGAGCACCTCATGAGGACTTTTACCACCAGAGTTATGACGGCCATCGCGACCACGAAAACGGTTACCACTGAAGTTATTTTCACGACCAGCTGAAAAAACAGAGATCTGACACTACTCTGAAAAGTAGAAACTGGTATTTCTACCAGGTAGACCACGGGGTGGAATTGTATCAGACTGACCTGGAGTTCCATACCCAACAGAAACAAAAATGTTAACATCAACTTTGTTAGAAAGCACGAGGATGAGCACGTCTGTACGATTCAGGAGACTTGATCGTGTCACCAAATGTTTTCTCATCTTTTTCACACTCACGCAACATAAGACCCACCAGACCATCAAAAGATTTATCAATATTTGAGAAAGAGACCCAACGGTCAAACGTATAGCGTATATGAACTATTCCGCAGGGCGTTGAATCTCTATGGTGAAACTGAAAATTTCATTCTTACCTTTCTTAACAAATATTCTTTTACGCCCCCCCCCCCCCCCCTTCTTTTCATTGTATCTTTGTTTTGATGTCGTTTAACTTTGTTTTCATACATTTTCATCTTTGTTCTTTTTTTTTTCCTTTTCTGGTTCGTTCGGGTTAAAGAAAAGTACTGCTTCTTTCACGTTCCATCTGAAAGCAAGGAGGAACGGAGAGGCAAGGAAAGGCGAAAAATAAAGGAATGAATATGGAAGAAAGAAATGGGGAAGGAAGGAAGTAGGGGGAAAGGGGGCCATTCCGAAACTCTGGTAATCTGATGTACCCATGTACTCACATATAGAGGCGCATGTACCCCCCCCATGCACCAATGTAAGCACGCATATTTCATTTTTTTTTTTTGTTCCTATTCCTGTTGTTGACGTAAGCCGTTCTGTCCTTGTGTGTGGCAGCTAGAGGCTGGAGGGCGGTGTTACATCCTCAACTATAAAATACGTCGTGAATTCACGAGCGCTTTCAAGGAAGTTTGCCAGATTAGAGGAGCTTCCCTGGTCAGTCTGGAGACTGAGCAGGTGGTGAAGCCTTCCGGGAGCTCTTGGAATATAACACCTATCTTCGCGTCTGGATCAGTGCCACCGCCGCGAAGATTGACAGAATGAAGCCACACCTCAGCTCTATGTAACAACCCATGCCGTTCATCTTGATCATAGTTTTTATTTTCTTGTGCGATTTTTCTTCTTCTTGTTTGTTTGTTTGTTTTTTTGTTGTTGTTGTTGTTGTTTTTTCTTAGATTAATGTTTCAATTCCACATCAACAACAACTGACAATAACTGCAGTCATCATAGTGATGTAAAGAAAAACAAAAGAAAAGAAACCAATCAGAAAATAAGGCCACCCTCAACACACATAGTTCATTTAACATTTTCACACACACACACACACACACACACACACTCATCACATCATCATCATCATCATCATCATCATCATCATCATCATCATCATAACAACAACAACAACAACAACAACAAACTACTACTACTACTACTACTACTACTACTACTACTACTACTACTACTACTACTACTACTACTACTACTACAGTTGGCCAGAAGCAGACAATCCTTGCTATGTTATGCTGCGACATGTTATGTCAATACGTTGTTCGATCTGCAAGTGCAATGGACAGACTTGAAAGAGACGGACGTAAAGATTTGACTCTGTTGACAGTTATGGTGTTGTCATTACAAAACAGAGAGGGGAGAGACTTTGGCACATCCGACTGGCAAATGATGCAGTGTTAGAAATATACCGCAGTGTGTTCAAACAAACCAGAGGACGTATCCATGTGTCACTACTTCAACAGGAGTATTTTTGAAGCAGAGAAAGTGTGCGTTGTAGTACACGTGGCAGGGCAAATACCGAGAACAGAACTCAAAAGAACAGTGAAAGACGGTTCTCTTCGCACGCCAATGCTGATGAATATTTGCGTGCAGTGATAAAACAGAGACAAGCGTTGGTGTCCATGCATCACTTGATCAGTTGGGAAAGTTTTGAGCTTGTGCAATGTGCCACACCTGAAATAATACATACCGAGAAGAGAACTCAAGAGGACAAACAAAAGACTGTTCGTTTCCTATGCTAAAGTCTCATGAATATACACCCAAAGAAATGCTAAGCCATTAGACCAAAAATTCTTTGAGATTTGGCAGGCGTTAATGTAATTAGCGCCTGATTAATGACACCCAAGAAAATGGTTTGAGAATCAAACAAGACTTGCCAGGGAATACGATGATTGGTCGGAATCATTTGGAGCCTGACGTTGGTGGGCTTCATGACGCGCTCACTCGTCGCTCTAGAAATGATCTGACGTCACACTCATGTTTGAGTCTTGAAGAGACACTTCTGGTTAAAGTTGGGCGGGTTTTGAGCACTCTGCTTCTTCGTGTAATTACCGCAACCAGCGTCATATGCAATAGTTCTATGCAATCATAGTCTTTCCCAGGAAAGGAGTCCAATGTTTTTAGCTTTGTTGGAATGATAATGAAAAAAAAACTTTGTTTGAAAGAAAAGGTTACTGTTGTATCAAACGAATACAACCATAAAAAGCAAAACTGGTTACAATAATAACTAAAAGAAGTTCAAATATCTGAAAAAGAATGTAGTATAAAAGCAATTTAGCATGATGATGTTCAGGCGAAGAGTGTTTTCAAAATGAAAATATTCCTAAACCTTCTGCAGAAGCAGACATTTTGAAAGAGAGACATAAACACACTAAACACAAAACAGAAATTCAAAATTTAAAACCAGTGCATCAGGAATGTTTACCCAAAATGCACTTCCCTGAACATTTGTTAAAGTCTGTGTTTCAGAGGTTACAAAAACCTTACAAGGTGATACGTGTTTACCCAACTAGACTCCTCTGAATCCCATCTTGAATCACATCCATGCAAATCCCCTTTCCTGTGCCATCATATCGCATTTTGAAATAAACAACTGGATGTGCACAAAAAACATCACATTTTCTCTAAATCAAAATAAGTTCTCCCAAAGTCTCACTGCTCTCATCTACACTCCTAATCCCACGTCTGTCCAGCAATGACGTTGTGCGATTAACAATTTGAAGTTACATATGTAATATGGGTCGGAACAGCTCAGTAGTAGAGAGCCGGACTTGTAATCTTGGTGATCCTGGGGTTGCAGGTTCGAATCTCCGTCAGGCCGTTTCGGTACAGGCGGATTTTTCCCTGAGAGTTAACATTGATTCTGACTTCATTTCGCACACAGTCCTTCGAATGAGACTATAAAGAGAGGTTCCGAGTGTGAACGCACGCATAACATCTTGCACACACGTAAAATCCCATCACCAACTTTCGGAAGAGAAGGCCAGTTTGGCCGTAGGTATGGAGGACACGTTACACATAGCATGCACCCTGCGTGAAAAATGGAAAGAATGAAGGAAGTAAGGCATTTGAGTGAACGATATGGAACGACATTGACTGGATTACACGGGAAAAAACTAAATGAAGCACCATTGGGCAGCTCTTCAGTCGGCACTACCCAGATAGGCAGCCTTTTGTGTAAAAGAGAGTGGGTTATAAAGCGCTTAGAGCTTGGTCTCTAGCTGAGGATAGGCGCTATATAAGTATTCATAATAATAATAATAATAATAACTAGAGGGCTTATGTTTGCCTTAGAGCAAACATGAGAGGATTCCCCCTTAACACACACACACACACACACACACACACACACACACACACACACACACACACACACACACACACACACACACGCACACACACACACACACACGCACGCACACACACGCACGCACGCACGCACGCACGCACACACACGCACACACACACACACGCACTCACGCGCGCGCGCGCGCGCGCGCGCGCGCGCCCGCGCCCGCGCGCACTTATCGTTTGCACTTCTGGTTCGTAATTAACGTATATGTTGCAAATATAATGTTATGTAAGTGTTCTGAATATCATTCCCGTCTGCCGAATCGTTTCTGATTTATTCAAGTTTCAAAGATGGCTGTTTGGCCGTTTTTTCTGGCATATCTCGGCCAAATAACGACCAATTCATTTTAAAAATGCCATTTGCACATACCCACAATGCCCTGCAACTTTTCCGAAAATTTCAACACGATTGGATGAAAAAATGGTAAGAGAAAGAAAAACAAAACAGAAAAAAAAATTGCAATAACAATAGTATTCCCCCAGATAGGCCTTATGTTTGCCTTCGAGCAAACATGGGAATTCCCCTTCAAATCACTTTATGAAACTTGCCTATCTATGTTCACCATTGAAAATTACATCTATCCACCATTGCTGGTAAACGTTGATGCATATTTACCAAAGAACGGTTTTTAACTGTCAAATGTGAAATTTACTGTATGAAACTAATGTTTTCATGTTCAGCCACCAGTTTTTGGTCACAATTGATTCTTATTTGTAAAAAAAAAACGGTTTTAACGGTTTTTAGATGTCGGATATCAAAATTGCTCTCGTAAACTTAATATTCATGTTCAGCGTTCAAAGTAACATCTAATCAGCAAGTTTTGTTAAGATTGATGGATATTTGAAAAATAAAGTTTTTTAACGGTTTTTTTACCGTCGAAGTGCTTTGTAACATAGATACTCTTAATCAGCATATCAAATTACATACATCCACCAATTTTGGTTGAGATAGCTTCAAAAATGGAAATAACGGTTTTTTATATAGTTTTTAACTGCCGAAGTGTTTGCAACATAGATTTTCAAAATTAACATATCAAACTGCACAAGCAACCAAAATTTGGTTTCTGTTACTTTGTTAGCCTTTGAGCTATTAAATATTCAAATTTCGCCTTTTAGAGCGTACCTAAATTTGCATAAATTTAAATAACTGCCAAACCCTTTAAGATGTCAATACCAAACTCCTTTCTGTACTGGGCCATAGCTACGGGAACATTTTCCGTCGATTAGTTTTTGTGACGTAACTTACAGTTTTTGCTATTCTGTGAAACAACTGAAATTGACCAGTGACACTGTCAGACACTTCCGGTTTGCACTTCCGGTTCGTTATTATAATATGCATGTTGCAAATATAGTGTTATGTAAGTGTTCTGAATTTTATTACGATCTGTCCAACCGTTTCGGAGGTATTCAAGTTTCAAATTTGGCCGTTTTGGCCGTTTTTTGGCCATATCTCGGCCAAAAAACGNTCATGTAAAGTACCCTGGCTCAAGGAAGGTACACATGGAGACAACAACCAAGTGCTCAAAAACTCGGAACATGCTGGCAGAGTCTGCTGGACGGGGCAGATGACTGGGAGTGCACTGCAGACCTTCCAGAATGGAAAAGTCACCCAGAGATCATCAGCAAGAGTGGCATGAGACCAGACATAGTAGTCCACTCTCAGTCAACCAAGCAGCTGATCAGGATCGAGCTCACGGTGCCATATGAGAACAGAATGGAGGCAGCTCAAATCTACAAGACTGAAAAGTATGCTGATCTGGCAACAGCCTGAGGAGAGAAGGCTATCAGGTCAAAGTCCTCACTGCAGAATTGGAGCTAGGAACGTCTGCATACAGCCCCATGAAACAGCTCTCAGTTGCAGGGAGGGAAAAACCCAGAGCCCTGAAAGCAATGGCAGAAGCAGCAGAGAGGTGTTCAAACTGGATCTGGTCAAGCAGGAACAAAAGTGAACTTCATAAGGCTTAACTTTCCTACAAATATCAGGTGTCCCAGTGGCTCAGTGGTTTAGTGCGCAAGTCATTAAGTGGAAAATGAGCATGTCCAGAGGGGCATGTGTTCGAATCCCAGCCATGGCTCGTCCCAAGATGGGAAAAAAGGGGCAGCAGAGGGACATCCGGAGTCATGAACCGGCTGTGGCCCAACCCCCCCCCCCCCCCCCCCCCCCCCCCCTAGAGAGTCAGGAGATAAGGGGCCGAAACACTTGCTTGAAGGGGCTTCTCTTCTGAGGACTCTCTGCTGCCACGCTGTCCACGAGGTTCTTTCTACAGGATGTATGCACAGTAAAAATCCAGAAAGATAATAAATATTTAGGAAAATTACAAGCAAAGAAAGTACAGGAGACCACTTTTATTCCCTTTAAGACACCCCCTTCCCTTTGTTTCCAACCCCTCCCCTCCCTCCCTACCCCCATTTCCACTCCCCCCTTTACCCTGCACCCTTACCCAACCCCCCCCCCCCCCCCCCCCCCCCCACCCGTCTCTTCCCCCCCATCTGTTTTTGTTTTGTTTTGTTTTGTTTTTTTTTTTTTCCTTCCCAATATTCCCCACGTAGGCATTCTGTTACTCCTGTCACAACAATCTCCTCCCCATGGCTTCTCCCTCTTCTTCACCCCCCCCCCCCCCCCCCCCTCTTTTTTTCCCATGACAGGAAATATTCTTGGTATGTAATATAGGCACGATCTTCAAAGGCCCAATACAAGACAGGAAGTTTTGCACAGTGGGATAAAAGAAGATGATTAAGAGATATTAGGAAAATAAACAAACAAAGTACAGAAGACCAATTTTGTTCACTGCAAGACACCCCCCCACCCTTCCCTTTGTTTCCATCCCCCCCCCTCCCCCCTGCCCCCCAGACTTCTTCCCCTCGCTTACCCCTGCGCCCTTAACCATCCCCCCCCCCCCCCCCCCCCTTCCCTGCTTTTTTTTTTTCCAATATCCCTCACATAGGCATTCTGTCCATACTTATTAGGTGTTTTTTTTGTTTTTTTTTTTTTTGTTTGTTTGTTTTTTTTTGTTTGTTTGTTGTTGTTTTTTTTTTACTTTTGTGGGGCTCAAAACAGAGCGCGTGCAATTCCCACAGTGATCACTTATTTTGAATTTCTATTTCTCCACTTTTTTTCTTCTCCCTCAACCTTTCCCCCTCCCCCCTCTCCCCCCCCGCCTCCCTCTCTCCCCTCCTCCCCCCCCCCCCCCCCCCCCCCCCCCCCCCCCTCAAACCTCCCCCCTCCCCCCATCTTCCCACCCCCTCTCTCTCTCTCGCTCCAACTACCTCTCCCCCCCCTCTCCACTCCTTCTCTCCCTCACTCTCCCCCCTCCTCTCTCCCCTCCCCTCTCTCTCTCTCCATCTTTGGTAGGGTGGTAATTTCTCTGTTTCGTTTTATTGTGTTAATTTTCTCTCCCTCTCCAGCCCTCCCTCTCTCTCCCCTCTCTCTCCCCATTCCCTCTCGATCACCTCTTGTCTCTCATCCTCTTTTTCACCTCTCTCCCACCTTCTCATCTCCCTCTCTGCGCGCATCTATCTGTCTCTCTTTTCGCTTATTTTCTACCACCACTTTTCCTTATCTTACTGTCTTCTATTCAAATAGGGGCACAGAGATATAAGGAGTTGGCAAAGGGCACATCAAACCATCAAACAGAATCTGTGTAAATATTGCATGCGCTCCAGTTATTCCTCCTCTGCCCCCACAGTCGGGGTCCTCCTCCTCCTATTTTTTCACCCCTCTCTCTCTCTCTCTCTCTCTCTCTCTCTCTCTCTCTCTCTCTCTCTCTCTCTCTCTCTCTCTCTCTTCTAATATTTCTTTTCATTTTGTAGGCAACAGTTTATCACTTGAACATTTCACCATTGACTTTCGAGTTTTCTCAAATCCAACTCTTTTTCATACATGAACTGAATGTGAATAGGGGTACCATATCGAAATTTTCCAACGCACATCTTAGCTATAAGAATAAGGTGATTGATATTTTTAATCATTTTTTTTGCGTACAGCCACTCTTTTCCATAATTCCAAGTAACGCTTCAGTTCTGGCTACCACCATGTGAACATTAAACTTCCGCAAAATAGTATTTTTCTACACGTGACCAAACAGGTTTGATTTTATAACAGTCAAAGAAGTGCTCAACAAAATCCACTTCACCCTTGCAATAGGTACATTTGTTATCAGTAGCTAGGCCCATTTTAAACAGCAGTATGTTTTGTCGGATAAATATTATGTAGAATCTTCCAATGTAACTCTCTAAGTCTGCTTTCTGAGGTTGCTTTTATGGCTAAACTCCAATAATTTTAATCCAAAGTGATTCCGAATTTATTGTGCCAAATTTTTCACAAGAGGGGGTACAGTATAGATCTTGAGTTAAAGAAATGCGAAACATCTTTGCTGTTCTCAGGGAGTTGTCATTGAAACTAACATATTCTTCCTTATGTTCATCAAAAACATAACCTGGATTGGCCCTTAGAAATGATGATACAGCCAGATAAACCACCATATACTGCATGTAAAGTTCGTAGCGTATCGTGTATGTGCGTTATACCCTTTTTTGCCCACTTCTTAAAATATATCACTTGACCCTGGTAAGTGATGTTGCCATTATTCCAAAGGCATTCCATGCGATGGTTTTTTGAGGTATATATATTTGTTATTCAAAAGCCACGTTTTAAGTAGTTCCCGCCAAAAAGGTGAGGGAATGTCCTCCAAACCTTTAAATTTTTTTTTTATCCCAAGTTGAGTTAGTTAAAAAAAAATCTTTTTCCAAAAGTTGAAAAGTATGCCCTTGGAATCCAGGACCATTTGCATTCAGCTAAGGTCTCGGATAACCTGGCTAACCATTCACATTGAAATGACTGCTGCAACACCCTCATATCAGTCATATTTAACCCCCCCCCCCCCCCCCCCCCCCCCCCCCCCCCCCCCCCCCCCCCCCTTTTGAGAAGTCGTTTATAACTACACGTCTTTTCACTTTTTCAAAGGCTTTTCGATTGCAGTGTTTCTTTCTCTCCACAGAAATCGAAATAACAGCGTGTTAATTTCCGATAAGACTTTTTCTGGTAATGAAATTACTTTCATTACATATATCAACTGTGATACCAAAAAGCTTTTTATGACACAGATTTTGCCCAGATTACTTAAATTGCGTTTTTTTTCCCAAACAAAAATAGTTCGTTTAATTATGCTTATTCTTTCTGTCCAGTTCTTCTCAATCTCTGAAGCAGAGCAGAGATTGGAAAAGTATATACCTAAAATTTTGATATCTTTAGCCCATCGCAAACCAAATCCTTCCGTTTTGTTGTCCGTATACTGCCCAAGCACATGGCTTCTGACTTTGTTCTGTTAATAGATAGACCAGACAATAGTTTAAAAGCATCCAATATTTTCAGTGCTGTTACTATATCGTTTTTGTCTTTCAGAAGTAAAGTCACGTCGTCCGCGTATAATAAGGTGTGAATTGCGCTCCAACTTAAAAACTGAACGTGCAAGAGACGCAGATAATAAGCTTACGCGGTTTCTGACTGGGCGGAGGTTCGTATTCATTACGGTTCCGGCAAAACCTTTAGACAGATCAGTGAAAGTGAATATTTTCACAGCACGGTTATTCCACAAAGAACAGAAGCTAGTCAAAACTACCCCGATATGCTCTAACTGCCTTACGTCTGGCCATCATAGATCTGTTTGTCAGAAGGAGGTGGTGTGTGTGCCGGGTGTGCAAGAGGCCTGGACACAAAAGAGGGGACAGGGAATGCCAGCTAACCATTCCCGAGTCTGCCGATGTCCCCTCCTCTCCCAAGACAGCCTCTGACCCTCCCCCTCCAAGACAGCCACTGACCCTCCCCCCCAAGACAGCCAAGACAGCCACTGACCCTCCCCCGTCATCGTTCACTCCGGAGCCAGTCCGCTCGACCCCCATGGCGCCGCCAACAGTCAGCGAAGCCCCGAAGTCTAAGAGTGGGCAGGGCAGGAAAAGAGGGAGGAGAGCAGAGCGTCAGAGCACTCTGGTCGGCTTCAGCAGTGTCAGCGATCATCGCTCTCGGTCGGACAGTAGCAAACGACGTCGCTCAGTGCAAAGAGACAGAGAGCACTACCACAGATTCGCTAGACCAGCTAAGCATTCCAGGACAGCAGAGGGCGTCTCTGATGGCGACCATGAGCTCAGCGATCAGGATGACGTCGCTAGCATATGGGAATTATTTTATCTGCACTGTCTCCCACATGTTTGACCATTGTTCTGTTTTGGGACTGCCCTGGTGGCTACATTCATTATTATGTCATTGAATGTTAATGGACTAAGAAGTAATGGTAAAAGAAAAACGCTGTTTAGGAAATTTAAAGAAAAAAAATTACGATGTTATTTGTTTGCAAGAAACATACGTCACTGAAGCTGTAATAAGTTCATGGAAAAAGGAATGGGGGGGGATCTGGTGTATGCTGAAGATCCGCTAGAAGTAAAGGTCAGTTAATCTTGTTTCGTAAACAATTCCCATACGAATGGGAAGTTGAATACTCCAGCGAACGTTGTATCATAGTAAAGGTGATACGTACTGGGGATGAAATTTATATTTGCAATGTCTATGCCCAAACGGAACACGCGAAGTAGAGAATTTTCTGAACACCACTGTTAATACTTTGAATAATCTTGATTGTGAAAAACTAGTAGTCTGTGGTGACCTCAAAACAGTAATGGATAATGAATTGGATATCATCTCTGGTGAAAAGTACCCCGAGAGTGTGGTTAAAAGCTTTCAGAATTTAGCAGAATCCTGTGATCTATATGATGCCTGGCGACTATTCAACATCGACGAAAAAGAATTTACCTGGTCTCGTGTGGTGAAAGGCGTCTTTATTGCAAGACGTTTAGACTACACATTACTGAATAAGAATGTTATTGATGCTGTGCTTGATTGTAACATTAGTCCCTTTCCCCAATCTGACCATAGGGGTGTATATGTAACTTTGAAGAATTGTAATGTAGAGCGTGGATCAAGCTACTGGAAAGTTAATAATGCACTATTAAAAGAAAAGCGATACATTGATAAGATCAATAGAGTAATTGAAACCTTTGACTTGGATACAGCGAATGCAAATTTAGCACACGATATGAAATGGGAGCTGCTTAATTAGAACTTAAAAAGGAAACCTTACAATAGAGTAAACAAAGAGCAGTAAATAGAAAGAATAAGCTTACGAGTTTACAGGCGGATTTACAGCGTTTTGATTCTTTGCTTGCAAAAGATCCGCACAATTTGGAGGCTATTAAAAAACGTGAACAGCTTAGACTGCAGTATGATTTATTTGAACAAGAAAAAACACAAAGTGCTCAGTGACAAAAATACTAAGTTCTTCTTAAATCTCGAAAAATCAAGAGCTAACGAAAAACTTATGCCAAAACTAGAACTTGAGAATGGTCAGGTAGTCACCGATCAGTTTCAAATTCTTAATGCCCAGAAAGAGTATTTTAAACAGTTATATAGTCATGAGAATAACAGTGAAACTGTTGAAGAGGAAGTTGAATTATTTTTAAATGGCTGTGATGTACCTCGCCTGAATGATGAACAGATAGCAAGTTGTGAGGGTGAAATCACTTTGTGAAGAACTAGCAAGTGCATTGAAGAGCATGAAAAACGGTTCTTCTCCAGGGTCAGATGGATTAACCACAGAATTTATGACGGTATTTTGGGGGAAGTTGAGTACCTATCTGGTGAATGCATCTAATACTTCTTTTTTGAAAAAGGTGCATTGACTTTTAGCCAATCAACTGCCCTTATTATGCTTATTCATAAAGGGAAAGATCTTTCAAAAAGCAAGCTCTCAAATTGGAGGCCAATTTCTCTTACCAATACGGACTACAAGATACTAGCCAAGTGCCTTGCACATCGAATTAATAACGTCATCCCAATGATAGTCAATGAAGACCAAGTATGCTATATTAAAGGTCGTAGTATTTCATACAACCTCAGACAGACTTATTGATGATATAATAGAATACTTGAGGATAAAGAATAAACCAGGGGTATTACTAGCTTTAGATTTTACAAAAGCCTTTCACAGTATTTCCAAGAAATTCATGATAACTGCCTACGATTTGGCTTCGGGGCTCAGTTTGTCAGGTGGGTAGGTGTTTTAATGGCTAACACCCGAAGTAGAGTTGGATATAATGGCTGGATATCAGATGATTTTGATGTAAAGTGTGGCATCCGACAGGGGTGTCCCTTTTTCTCCCCCCTCGCCTTCGTCATAGCCATAGAATTACTTGCTATTAGACTTCGACATGATAAGGGTATAAAAGGTATTGATATTGATGATTTGTCTGGTACTGAACATATTAGAAGAATTGTGAAAACCTTATTACACGCGGTTTATTTATTATTGTTTACCTGTGTTTTGAAAGATATATTTCGATTCTGTTGTGCTGTGCCTCTAAGGACATTGGAGATTACATTGGTGGGTTGCGAGAGTGGAGGGAGATTCTGGTGCACATTTAAAAAAAAAAAGTTAACATGAGTATGTTTGTTGGATATATGGGGAGAGAGAAAGTGAGGGTGGTGAGCAGGTTGATGCGTTGATGGAGATGATGGGGGGTTGGAGGGAGGGAGAGAGAGTGGGGAGGGCGGTGAGTGGGAGTGAGAGAAGGCATATGCCGTTTACGTGAGGTGGAAGATGAAGATGAACGGAAATCCTGATACATGTGGGCAAGAGAGTGAGTGTGAACGTGGATACATGAATGCACGAGAAAAAGGGTTTGTCTGATTTGTACAGAGGAAGGTTTCTTGAGCTGTTTTCTTGTTTAATGTACCTTATATATACAGTGTGCTTCTCTAAACAGTTCCCATTACTGAAGAAGCTTTTAAGCGAAAATTGTATTGGAGATTATACAATTTAAAATGAAAATGGTTCTCTCTCTCTCTCTCTCTCTCTCTCTCTCTCTCTCTCTCTCTCTCTCTCTCTCTCTCTCTCTCTCTCTCTCTCTCTCTCTCTCTGTGTGTGTGTGTGTGTGTGTGTGTGTGTGTTTTACTCAAAGTTTCTACCCAAGAAGTATATTTGGGAGGCGTGGTGACCAGCAAATCATTTGGACTGATCATTGAAGACTATATATATATATATATATATATATATATATATATATATATATATATATATATATATATATATGTATGTATGTATCTACTAAACAAATAAATTCCAAGGATAAGTACCAAGCACCATTCCAGCAACTTACAGAGCAGCTAGGTGTTGCAATGACTGCAAGAAATATTCAATTATAAATATTCAATTATAAACAAAGCTTGCTCTTATGTCTTAGATTGAAGAAATAGGGATATATATATATATATATATATATATATATATATATATATATATATATATATATATATATATATATGTGTGTGTGTGTGTGTGTGTGTGTGTGTGTGTGTGTGTGTGTGTGGGGCCATCTGAGTTGCCTGGGGGACTCTGGACCCGACATGTAAGACCGTATACCGCCTTTAAGGCTTCATAGAAACCGCAGACGGCATTAGAGTCTGCACACAGCTGAGTTTTCTTGGCGAGGTTTAACCACCACTCATTTTGGATCTCTCGAAGCTTGCAGTGCTGGGGGTTGCTGTATACTTGACAGAAAGCT
>JADBJO010011884.1:74816-92316 GCA_016801955.1 Conus betulinus
CCTTTGTAATGTATTGGGGATCATGGTTCTGAGGGTACACAAGGTGTGCTCTCCGGCAGGACCATTAGAAATTGGGGCCACGGTCGGCGGGGGGGGTAAAAAGAAAAGGAAAATAAACACGGAAAATGAGCCAAAACAGAAGTTCATCCAACAAAAAACAACAAGCATGGGTATGAGTGACAATAGGGAACACAAAACAAAAACAACAACCAATCCCCAATAATGCTACAAAAACTCAGAAAAAACAAACTTCGAGGATCTGGATTGGACAAAATAGGGGGAGGGTGGTAACGAGAAGAATCGAATGGGAGGGGGGTGCAGGAGGAAAGAAGGACGCGATGAGCGAGAGAAAGAAATTAAGAGGGGAGGTAACAGACAAAAAACTCCGGCTGAATAGGGAGGTGAGGAGCCAATACACAGGAAGACGAAACAAATAAAAATAGAGGGAGGTAGGGGAGTAAAGAAAGTAGTACGGGCGTACGAAGAGAAACACAAGGGGGAAATGAGATGCGTCACAGTAGGGTCTCCACGAGGGGGGAGGAACACACCACAAGCGACATGAGCTAGGCGCGAACCTGCAAAAAACAACGGTATTACAAAGAAATGTCTGCGGCGATCAAAAAA
This sequence comes from Conus betulinus, assembly GCA_016801955.1. Classification (NCBI taxonomy): domain Eukaryota; kingdom Metazoa; phylum Mollusca; class Gastropoda; order Neogastropoda; family Conidae; genus Conus; species Conus betulinus. Next base: position 75,441 of record JADBJO010011884.1, read on the forward strand.
GTTTTAGCAAGAGGACGCGGGAGAAACCGATAAAAAAAAAAAGGACAGTAAAGACAAAGAAAAAAGAGGGGAAAAAGCCCGGCAGGAAAGAGAAAAAGACGACGGAGAGGAGAAAACGACGACGAGAGAGAGGCGTAAACAGGCGACCAAAAGATAAGTAAGATGAAATGAGAAAAGAGCAGACGAACCTAACACACACAGTGTAGAAAAAAAAGTAACAGCCCAGAAATAGTGCCCAAAATGACGGAGCTGGACTATTTCGGAATGTACTCGGTGATGTCGTTCTCGAGATCTTTTATTGAAGTCACTGAAGTTTTGGTTTTGAAGCTCCTGAAATTGTGAATGGTGTATACGATTTAAATAACGCTAGTCCCAAAAAATGACGAAAAGAGAAAAAAAATAAAATAAAAAGAAAAGATAAATAGTAAAAAAAAATGAGGAAAAAGAAGAGAAAAAATGAGTATAGAGGAGAAGAAACAAGCAAAAAAAGACGTAAGAAACGTAAAACAGTATTAAAATAAAATAACAAGAAGAAAAGAATAGACAAGGGCAGTATGAATGAAAAATGTGTTCTCTCTCTCTCTCTCTCTCTCTCTCTCTCTCTCTCTCTCTCTCTCTCTCTCTCTCAAAGGTGTTCCAAGTGTATATAGCTTTGCCTATTTTCTCTAAAGTAAAATGTGCTTATAATTTATGCAATGTAGTTACGAATTTCCAGGAAAACATTAAACACATATTTATTATTTCACGGTTTTTTTTTTCAGACATTCAAAATATTCTGGTTAGTATTCACATTCGATCTAGTCCATTCATGACAGACCAAGTATAATCACTGATGATTTAAAACGTGATTCTTGTAATGTCAAACATTTAACTCTTGTCTTAAGATGAGCAAACTATTTCAAACGTGTCTCCTGATGTCACTGGAAACAAAGTACACTGTTAAGTACGACTGGGTCTTTCCTTGCTGCAACACTTTATTGTGATGAATATCTAACTCACGGTTCAATGAACTATTGGAAGGGGTTGAGTGGCCAGATTTCTACTGGATAAGAGAGTTGTTGTTGTGCAGGGTATCTGCAGAACCCGGGCCTGGATGGATCCACGCCGTGTCCCACAGTGATACAGAGCTGTGTCACTCTGACCAGACCGCCTGACCACATCATCTTCATGACCACTATCACAGGGAGGCCTAGATTTTATTATAATTCCATTTTCACCTTTTTTTTGGCCGCTGTGGCACAGCCGGGCACAGTTTTCGGAAAAAGGTCTACGTGTTCAAAGACACACGTCGTTTCTGTTTCCTGATCACTTTGTGAATAAAACAAGCAATGAACCCCATTTGTCTTTATTGGCTCTCCGGAAGGCGCCGTGTATACGACTCAGGCTTCGCTACTCTTTCCACGCCAACAGCTTGAAACCTCACAAAGTAGCAGGGCTAGACCTCTGGAACTGTTCGGTGTCAGTGTGGCCTGACCTGTACGAGCACTTTCCCTGTGATTTGATACCTCAGTGTGCACAACACGAAGATGAGGCTCGCTGTCCCTACACCTCTGAACAATGTGGACCGGACAAGGTAACCTAAAAACAACGTTCTACACGTGATAGTGCTCTTTTTTTCTTTCTTAATACATGATTTATGCCTAGAGTATCCACTTGAAATAACAAGAAGTAGGCAAATTTAGAGATCGGAAAATACATACACAATAAAAAACCCAAATAAATGCAATCCAATACCAAGCCCCGATTATTAGCCCCGCCTATCCCCCCCCCCCCCCCCACACACACACACACACACACACATCTCCTGACCCCTCTCATCCCGCAGAAATGTACAGGCAATGTGACACTGGCACTTATATATAAACAAAACCGTCCATAGCATGAGTGGCTGTAGGTGTAGAACACTGCTTCTCTCAATTTAAATACTCAGGTCCTTTCAGATGCCACACAGGTTTTGTTGGCCAGTTTCAGTGAGTCACTTCCAATGTCACACTGGTGTTGATGGTCAGTGTCACTAAGTCACTACAGATATCACACTGGTGTTGATGACCAATGTCACTAAGTCACTACAGATGTGTTGATGGCCAGTGAGAGTGTGTCTCTGCAGATGTCACACTGGTGTCGATGATGACCAGTGTCACTAAGTCACTACAGATGTCACACTGGTGTTGATGGCCAGTGTCACTAAGTCACTACAGATGTCACGCTGGTGTTGATGGCCAGTGTCACTGTCACTACAGATGCTACAATGGTATTGATGGCCAGTGTCACTAAGTCACTACAGATGTCACACTGATGTTGATGGCCAGTGTCACTAAGTCACTACAGATGTCACACTGGAGTTGATGGCCAGTGTCACTAAGTCACTACAGATGCCACACTGGTGTTGAAAAAAGCAGTGTTGCTATGTCACTACAGATGTCACATTGGTGTTGATGGCCAATGTCACTAAGTCACTACGGATGTCACACTGGTTTTGATGACAAATGTCACACAGTACATCCAAATGCCACTCTGGTGTTGATTGCAAATGCCGGTCAGTAATTTCATATGTCACACTGGTGTTGATGGCCAATGTCACTAAGTCAACAGATGTCACATACAGAGTGTCACTGAGTCCTTCCAGATGTCACACTGGTGTTGATGGCCAGTGTCGGTAGGTCCTTCCAGATGTCACACTGGTGTTGATGGCCAGTGTCAGTAGGTCCTTCCTTCCAGATGTCACACTGGTGTTGATGGCCAGTGTCAGTAGGTCCTTCCAGATGTCACACTGGTGTTGATGACCAGTGTCGGTAGGTCCTTCCAGATGTCACACTGGTGTTGATGGCCAGTGTCAGTAGGTCCTTCCAGATGTCACACTGGTGTGTTGATGGCCAGTGTCGGTAGGTCTTTCCAGATGTCACACCGGTGTGTGATGGAGAGTGTCGGTAGGTCTTTCCAGATGTCACACCGGTGTTGATGGAGAGTGTCGGTAGGTCCTTCCAGATGTCACACTGGTGTTGATGGCCAGTGTCAGTAGGTCCTTCCAGATGTCACACTGGTGTTGATGGCCAGTGTCGGTAGGTCTTTCCAGATGTCACACCGGTGTTGATGGAGAGTGTCGGTAGGTCCTTCCAGATGTCACACTGTTGATGGAGAGTGTCGGTAGGTCCTTCCAGATGTCACACTGGTGTTGATGGCCAGTGTCGGTAGGTCCTTCCAGATGTCACACTGGTGTTGATGGCCAGTGTCGGTAGGTCCTTCCAGATGTCACACTGGTGTTGATGGCCAGTGTCGGTAGGTCCTTCCAGATGTCACACTGGTGTTGATGGCCAGTGTCGGTAGGTCCTTCCAGATGTCACACTGGTGTTGATGGCCAGTGTCGGTAGGTCCTTCCAGATGTCACACTGGTGTTGATGGCCAGTGTCAGTAGGTAGGTCCTTCCAGATGTCACACTGGTGTTGATGGCCAGTGTCGGTAGGTCCTTCCAGATGTCACACTGGTGTTGATGGCCAGTGTCAGTAGGTCCTTCCAGATGTCACACTGGTGTTGATGGCCAGTGTCGGTAGGTCCTTCCAGATGTCACACTGGTGTTGATGGCCAGTGTCGGTAGGTCCTTCCAGATGTCACACTGGTGTTGATGGCCAGTGTCGGTAGGTTCTTCCAGATGTCACACTGGTGTTGATGATGGCCAGTGTCACTAAGTCTTCCAGTGGGGATCTGCAGATACTGGAATTGTGAAGCTGGAGGGATTTAGTGACACTGGCCATCAACGCTTGTGTGTCTTGAAGCTCGTTGATCATATGGCGTAGCATGTTACGGATGGTGTGGAAGTGCGTGTTTTTACTGTCAGACTCTCACTAGAAAAAATTTGGGATGCGTGTGACGGCTTTGTTTCCCTACACACACCCACACACACACGCACGTAGACAGCAAGCAACACACAACTTAAGTTTCTTTCTTGGTTAAAGCTGCCTGAACCATTAAAAAAACTGCAAATACATATTGCCATAATATAACTAAACACGCCACCACCAGGAAGGCGTGCAACAACAGCAGAAAGAACTTTAACCGTCGCTCTCTAATCTGACATATTAAATATATTCTTCCCCGGCGCAGACTTCGCTGGCGCCTTCAGCAGTGTCCTAACAGACAGTTCATATACTTGGCTGCGTCCAGCCTAGGTGACAGTCTTCCCACAGTAGGCAGAGCCGATCACGGATGCGGTTCGTGGAGTCCTCCAAGGAACACCCACACGGCAGAAAAAACACACAGAAGAAAAACACACGATGAACCACCGACCTGGCGGTCAACCTCTCCACGTCATCGTGACTGAGAATCCTGAGAACCTTTATCACACGCGTCTTCTACTGACCTGGTGGTCAGCCTCTCCACGTCGTCTGGACGGAGACAGCGGCAGCGGCTGGGGCGCATGCTGTATCCCCACACCCGGTAGCAATCAGTTCCAGGCCAGACTCAGGGGCCTCACCGACACCTGGGAAACTGATAACTACCTTGATTAGCTAGCCTACTTCCCACATATCTATCATCATGAATGTCATCAAAGTAGTTGATAACAGAAAAGTGATCTAAAGCCAGCATACGCATCATACGTGTAAACACTGCAGGAGCCGACACAAGTCCAAAGACATCCTGACAATCTGAAATAGACCCATATGTGTTGTTAAGCCGTCTTCGGACGATCCTCGGGCTTACCCACAATCTGCAAATACCCTTTGGCAAGATCTATCTCTGTGAAAAACTGAGCATCAGCTAACCTTGGAAAAACACTCAACGTCATGAATAGGTTCAACCTCAAAGACGGTCATCTTATTCAAAGACCTAAAATCAATGCAAAAACGACATGTACCATTTTTCTTCCTGACCAACACAACTGTAGATGCATACGGACTATTCGATGGCTCAATGATACCAAGACCCAATATGATACCAATGTCTCTCTCAACAATTTCGTTTGCAGAAAAGGGGATGTCGTCACACTTCTTTGTAACAGTGACATCTGTTGTAAGAGTGATCTCTAAGAGTACATCACCTGAGAGAAAGAACCTGGCTTAGGAGTCAAGATGTCCTGAAAACATCAAAGACTGCACGCATCTCCCTGGGACTGCTGTCAGACAAAGCACAATCAATCTGTACTGAACGAACGTCTTCATCTGGGCATAGAAGACATCGGAATAGTTAAAATTAGGATGGGTAAAGCGCGTCATCACAGTCCTAGACGATACCAACTGCACAAACTACTTCACGAACAACAGACTGTGGAGAGGGATCCTGTGTAACCAAAGAAAAACGACGAACCCCTGGAGAACACTCTGAAGGAACATGTTCTTGCTCACAAGCCAAAGGTGCGATCTCTGACCAAGGCTCTGAAGTACTCCGTGAAAATACAACTGTCGGTACAACAACTTCAGAAGTAGACACAACAGCACGACGAATATCCTTTTTGAGTATATTCGCATGAAAAATTCTTCTCTTGCCTTTGAAGAGAACCGTATAATCTGGATGCAAGACTTTGACCACTGGGAACAGTCCTGACAACTGGATAACACACTCGTTAGTCTGTCGGTAACAAAACTAAAACTTCAAGAGCAACTTGGAAATGACGTTCCCTGGCCTTCTTGTCAAAGTACCTTTTACCCTTCAAAGCAGAATCAGCAGAATTCTCAATGGCCAACTTACATGAGTCAGAAATGACGTCAACATCCTGAACATCTGACCGAGTCCACGACTCCTGTAGCAAAGCAACAGGACCACGAACCTGTCGACCAAACAGCAATTGAAAGGGAGAGAGAAAACCTGTACTTTCAGAGGACAACCCTTTGCAGACAAACAAAAGTGCAGGCAAACACCGATGTCACGCCTTTGGTAAGTACAGACAATCTTTTTCAACATGGACTTCAAAGTCCCATGGAATCTCTCAACATGACCATTTGTCTGTAGATGATACGGCGATGTACGTATGCCCTTTGCACCACACAAAGCATGAAACCGCTTCATGCGATCAGAGTTAAACTGCGTACCCTGATCAGACAGAATCCCCTTTGGGGAAACCCAAACGAGCAGCAACAGAGGAAATAGCCTTCAACGGAACAGCCTCCAGAAAACGGATAGCGATGTCAATCATGGTCAAGATATAACGATGATCTTGCTCTGAAGGAGAAGACAATGGACCAACAAGATCAACAGCCAGACGGCCAAATGAAGTACTGAACAGTGGAAACAATGCAAGGGTTAACGGACAAACTCTACCCGTTGATACTATCTTCTGACACACTTCATAGGAAGCAACATACTTTACTACTCAACAGTCACCCCAGGCCAAAAGAACTTGTTAAGAACTCTAGGCAAAGAACGCCAAGAACTACAATGACCTGGGAAAATCAGATCATGCGCCACAGCCAACGCTGTAAGTCGAAGATCAACAGGACAACAACCTGATCAGAGGACATGTCATTTGTTTTATAAATGCTTGTACAGACCTCCATGAGACACGTAGTAGTAAAAAGTTGTACCTACCTAACTTCTTCACCACCAGAAGACGCTAACGGAAACAAGACTTCAATGACTCATCATCCTGTTTCTGAGCAAGGTCAGAACAAGAAATGCTCAGATCATCAGGGATCAGACGCAAAGGTTTTTTTTGGTTTTTTTTTTTGCCCACAACATGCTTATCTCTAGCCCTCTCAACGGTAGCTAAAGAGAAAGGCTAGCTGGACAAATCACTCAACTCACCGCTAACAGAAACTCTGGCACATTACCAGCAAGGAGATCTGCGACAGGACTATCCAAGAGACAACAAGTCAAACTGCCCACAAAATAAGAACAACTGACTGACACTGTAGCCAATGGAAACTCATCCACATGACCACCAAAAGAAACACACTTTACTGTGGTTCCTAAGATCTGACTGTCAGAAACAAACCGCTTGCGAACACCGCAAAGTGTAGCAACAGTATCTCATAGAACAGAACTCAGAGTGCCACAGAACCAGACTCCAAATGTAATTTGCTTGTGAACTCGCCAGCAGCTAAACAAGAAAAAGGAGGAGTATCCAGAACAGAACAAGAAGCCTGGGCTGTTTACTGTCAGCTGACCTCTCAACAACAGTAGAGTTACCGACCACAAAAAAGAAACTTTCCAGGGTGGCTAAGGGTACAAACTATACAAGGGTTTCTACCTGACTTCCATGGACAGTTAGCAGCTACATGTCCTGTCTTCTTACACAGAAAACACACAACACTATTAGACTGATCAGGAGCACCTCATGAGGAACTTTACCACCAGAGTTATGACGGCCATCGCGACCACGAAAACGGTTACCACTGAAGTTATTTTCACGACCAGCTGAAAAAACAGAGATCTGACAAACTACTCTGAAAAGTAGAAACTGGTATTTCTACCAGGTAGACCACGGGGTGGAATTGTATCAGACTGACCTGGAGTTCCATACCCAACAGAAACAAAAATGTTAACATCAACTTTGTTAGAAAGCACGAGGATGAGCACGTCTGTACGATTCAGGAGACTTGATCGTGTCACCAAATGTTTTCTCATCTTTTTCACACTCACGCAACACATAAGACCCACCAGACCATCAAAAGATTTATCAATATTTGAGAAAGAGACCCAACGGTCAAACGTATAGCGTATATGAACTATTCCGCAGGGCGTTGAATCTCTATGGTGAAACTGAAAATTTCATTCTTACCTTTCTTAACAAATATTCTTTTACGCCCCCCCCCCCCCCCCCCTTCTTTTCATTGTATCTTTGTTTTGATGTCGTTTAACTTTGTTTTCATACATTTTCATCTTTGTTCTTTTTTTTTCTTTTTCTGGTTCGTTCGGGTTAAAGAAAAGTACTGCTTCTTTCACGTTCCATCTGAAAGCAAGGAGGAACGGAGAGGCAAGGAAAGGCGAAAAATAAAGGAATGATTATGGAAGAAGAAAGAAATGGGGAAGGAAGTAGGGGGAAAGGGGGCCATTCCGAAACTCTGGTAATCTGATGTACCCATGTACTCACATATAGAGGCGCATGTACCCCCCCCCCATGCACCAATGTAAGCACGCATATTTCATTTTTTTTTTTTTTTGTTCCTATTCCTGTGTTGTTGACGTAAGCCGTTCTGTCCTTGTGTGTGGCAGCTAGAGGCTGGAGGGCGGTGTTACATCCTCAACTATAAAAAAATACGTCGTGAATTCACGAGCGCTTTCAAGGAAGTTTGCCAGATTAGAGGAGCTTCCCTGGTCAGTCTGGAGACTGAGCAGGTGGTGAAGGCCTTCCGGAGCTCTTGGAATATAACACCTATCTTCGCGTCTGGATCAGTGCCACCGCCGCGAAGATTGACAGAATGAAGCCACACCTCAGCTCTATGTAACAACCCATGCCGTTCATCTTGATCATAGTTTTTATTTTCTTGTGCGATTTTTCTTCTTCTTCTTGTTTGTTTGTTTTGTTTTGTTGTTGTTGTTGTTTTTTTCTTAGATTAATGTTCAATTCCACATCAACAACAACTGACAATAACTGCAGTCATCATAGTGATGTAAAGAAAAAAAAAAGAAAAGAAAAGAAACCATCAGAAAATAAGGCCACCCTCAACACACATAGTTCATTTAACATTTTCACACACACACACACACACACACACACACACACACACACAACACATCATCATCATCATCATCATCATCATCATCATCATCATCATCATCATAAACAACAACAACAACAACAACAACAACAACTACTACTACTACTACTACTACTACTACTACTACTACTACTACTACTACTACTACTACTACTACTACTACTACTACAGTTGGCCAGAAGCAGACAATCCTTGCTATGTTATGCTGCGACATGTTATGTCAATACGTTGTTCGATCTGCAAGTGCAATGGACAGACTTGAAAGAGACGGACGTAAAGATTTGACTCTGTTGACAGTTATGGTGTTGTCATTACAAACCAGAGGGGAGAGACTTGGCACATCCGACTGGCAAATGATGCAGTGTTAGAAATATACCGCAGTGTTCAAACAAACCAGAGGACGTATCCATGTGTCACTACTTCAACAGGAGTATTTTTGAAGCAGAGAAAGTGTGCGTTGTAGTACACGTGGCAGGGCAAATACCGAGAACAGAACTCAAAAGAACAGTGAAAGACGGTTCTCTTCGCACGCCAATGCTGATGAATATTTGCGTGCAGTGATAAACAGAGACAAGCGTTGGTGTCCATGCATCACTTGATCAGTTGGAAAGTTTTGAGCTTGTGCAATGTGCCACACCTGAAATAATACATACCGAGAAGAGAACTCAAGAGGACAAACAAAAGACTGTTCGTTTCCTATGCTAAGTCTCATGAATATACACCCAAAGAAATGCTAAGCCATTAGACCAAAAATTCTTTGAGATTTGGCAGGCGTTAATGTAATTAGCGCCTGATTAATGACACCCAAGAAAATGTTTGAGAAATCAAACAAGACTTGCCAGGGGAAATACGATGATTGGTCGGAATCATTTGGAGCCTGACGTTGGTGGGCTTCATGACGCGCTCACTCGTCGCTCTAGAAATGATCTGACGTCACACTCATGTTTGAGTCTTGAAGAGACACTTCTGGTTAAAGTTGGGCGGGTTTTTTGAGCACTCTGCTTCTTCGTGTAATTACCGCAACCAGCGTCATATGCAATAGTTCTATGCAATCATAGTCTTTCCCAGGAAAGGAGTCCAATGTTTTTAGCTTTGTTGGAATGATAATGAAAAAAGAAAACTTTGTTTGAAAGAAAAGGTTACTGTTGTATCAAACGAATACAACCATAAAAAGCAAAACTGGTTACAATAATAACTAAAAGAAGTTCAAATATCTGAAAAAGAATGTAGTATAAAAAGCAATTTAGCATGATGATGTTCAGGCGAAGAGTGTTTTCAAAATGAAAATATTCCTAAACCTTCTGCAGAAGCAGACATTTTGAAAGAGAGACATAAACACACTAAACACAAAACAGGAAATTCAAAATTTAAACCAGTGCATCAGGAATGTTTACCCAAAATGCACTTCCCTGAACATTTGTTAAAGTCTGTGTTTCAGAGGTTACAAAAACCTTACAAGGTGATACGTGTTTACCCAACTAGACTCCTCTGAATCCCATCTTGAATCACATCCATGCAAATCCCCTTTCCTGTGCCATCATATCGCATTTTGAAATAAACAACTGGATGTGCACAAAAAAAACATCACATTTTCTCTAAATCAAAATAAGTTCTCCCAAAGTCTCACTGCTCTCATCTACACTCCTAATCCCACGTCTGTCCAGCAATGACGTTGTGCGATTAACAATTTGAAGTTACATATGTAATATGGGTCGGAACAGCTCAGTAGTAGAGAGCCGGACTTGTAATCTTGGTGATCCTGGGGTTGCAGGTTCGAATCTCCGTCAGGCCGTTTCGGTACAGGCGGATTTTTCCCTGAGAGTTAACATTGATTCTGACTTCATTTCGCACACAGTCCTTCGAATGAGACTATAAAGAGAGGTTCCGAGTGTGAACGCACGCATAACATCTTGCACACACGTAAAATCCCATCACCAACTTTCGGAAGAGAAGGCCAGTTGGCCGTAGGTATGGAGGACACGTTACACATAGCATGCACCCTGCGTGAAAAATGGAAAAGAATGAAGGAAGTAAGGCATTGAGTGAACGATATGGAACGACGACATTGACTGGATTACACGGGGGAAACAACTAAATGAAGCACCATTGGGCAGCTCTTCAGTCGGCACTACCCAGATAGGCAGCCTTTTGTGTAAAGAGAGAGTGGGTTATAAAGCGCTTAGAGCTTGGTCTCTAGCTGAGGATAGGCGCTATATAAGTATTCATAATAATAATAATAATAATAACTAGAGGGCTTATGTTTGCCTTAGAGCAAACATGAGAGGATTCCCCCTTAACACACACACACACACACACACACACACACACACACACACACACACACACACACACACACACACACACACTCACACGCACACACACACACAAAGCACGCACACACACGCACACACGCACGCACGCACGCACGCACACACACACGCACACACACACACACGCACGCGCGCACGCGCGCGCGTTTGCACTTCTGGTTCGTTATTCTGGTTCGTATATGTTGCAAATATAATGTTATGTAAGTGTTCTGAATATCATTCCCGTCTGCCGAATCGTTTCTGATTTATTCAAGTTTCAAAGATGGCTGTTTTGGCCGTTTTTGGCCATATCTCGGCCAAATAACGACCAATTCATTTTAAAAATGCCATTTGCACATACCCACAATGCCCTGCAACTTTTCCGAAAATTTCAACACGATTGGATGAAAAAATGGTAAGAGAAAGAAAAAAAAAAAACAAAAAAAAAAAAAATTGCAATAACAATAGTATTCCCCCAGATAGGCCTTATGTTTGCCTTCGAGCAAACATGGGAATTCCCCTTCAAATCACTTTATGAAACTTGCCTATCTATGTTCACCATTGAAAATTACATCTATCCACCATTGCTGGTAAACGTTGATGCATATTTACCAAAGAACGGTTTTTAACTGTCAAATGTGAAATTTACTGTATGAAAACTAATGTTTTCATGTTCAGCGCTCAAAGTTACATTTTTGGTCACAATTGATTCTTATTTGTAAAAAAACGGTTTTTAACGGTTTTTAGATGTCGGATATCAAAATTGCTCTCGTAAACTTAAATATTCATGTTCAGCGTTCAAAGTAACATCTAATCAGCAAGTTTTGTTAAGATTGATGGATATTTGAAAATAAAGTTTTTTAACGGTTTTTTTACCGTCGAAGTGCTTTTGTACATAGATACTCTTAATCAGCATATCAAATTACATACATCCACCACCAATTTGGTTGAGATAGCTTCAAAAAATGAAAAATAACGGTTTTTTTTATAGTTTTTAACTGCCGAAGTGTTTTGCAACATAGATTTTCAAAATTAACATATCAAACTGCACAAGCAACCAAAATTTGGTTTCTGTTACTTTGTTAGCCTTTGAGCTATTAAATATTCAAATTTCGCCTTTTAGAGCGTACCTAAATTTGCATAAATTTAAATAACTGCCAAACCCTTTAAGATGTCAATACCAAACCTTTCTTTCTGTACTGGGCCATAGCTACGGGAACATTTTCCGTCGATTAGTTTTGTGACGTAACTTACAGTTTTTGCTATTCTGTGAAACAAACTGAAATTGACCAGTGACACTGTCAGACACTTCCGGTTTGCACTTCCGGTTCGTTATTATAATATGCATGTTGCAAATATAGTGTTATGTAAGTGTTCTGAATTTTATTACGATCTGTCCAACCGTTTCGGAGGTATTCAAGTTTCAAATTTGGCCGTTTTGGCCGTTTTTTTTTTTTGGCCATATCTCGGCCAAAAAAAACGACCAATTCATTTTTTTTTTTTTATGCCATTTGTTGCACATGCCCACAATGCCCTGCAACTTTCCCGAAAATTTCAACACGACTGGATGAATAAAGGGTAAGAGAAAGAAAAACAAAAAAAAAAAAAAATTACAATAACAATAGTATTCCCCCAGAGAGGCCTTATGTTTGCCTTCGAGCAAACATGGGAATTCCCCCTTCAAATCACTTTATGAAACTTGCTTCACCGTTGAAAATTACATCTATCCACCATTGCTGGTAAACGTTGATGCATATTTACCAAATAACGGTTTTAAAACGGTCAAATGTGAAATTACTGTATGAAAAACTAATGTTTTCATGTTCAGCGCTCAAAGTTACATCTAGCAAACAATTTTGGTCACAATTGATTCGTATTTGCAAAATAACGGTTTTTTTTTTTAAACGGTTTTTAGATGTCGGATATCAAAATTGCTCTCGTAAACTTAAATATTCATGTTCAGCGTTCAAAGTAACATCTAATCAGCAAATTTTGTTAAGATTGATGCATATTTGAAAAATAACGGTTTTTTAACGTGTGTGTGTGTGTGTGTGTGTGTGTGTGTGTGTGTGTGTGTGTGTGTGTGTGTGTGTGTGTGTGTGTGTGTGTGTGTGTGTGTGTGTGTGTGTTTTAACTGTCGAAGTGTTTTGTAACATAGATACTCTTAATCAGCATATCAAATTACATACATCCACCGATTTGGTTGAGATAGCTTCAAAAATGAAAAATAACGGTTTTTAACGATTTTTAACTGTCGAAGTGTTTTGCAACATAGATTTTTTTTTTAAAAAATTAGCATAACAAACTGCATAAGCAACCAAAATTTGTTTTCTGTTACTTTGTTAGCCTTTGAACTATTAAATATTCAAATTTCGCCTTTTTTAGAGCGTACCTAAATTTGCATAAATTTAAATAACTGCCAAACCCTTTAAGATGTCAATACCAAACTCCTTTCTGTACTGGGCCATAGCTACAACAACATTTTCCGTCGATTAGTTTTGTGACGTAATTTCCAGTTTTTGCTATTCCGTGAAACAACTGAAATTAACCAGTGACACTGTCAGGCACTTCCGGTTTGCACTTCCGGTTCGCTATTTTAATGTGCATGTTGCAAATATAGTGTTATGTAAGTGTTCTGAATATCATTACGATTTGTCCAACCGTCTTGGAGTTATTCAAGTTTCAAATTTGGCCGTTTGGCCGTTTTTTTTTTGCCATATCTCGGCCAAGAAACGGTCAATTCATTTACAAATTGCTATTTGCACATGCCCACAATGCCTTGCAACTTTCCTGAAAATTTCAACACGATTGGATGAAAAAAAGGAAAGAAAAAGAAAAAGAAAAAAAAAAAAAAAAATTTTACAATAACAATAGTATTCCCCCAGAGAGGGGAAATCTTAATGCTAGAGACGTTCTGAAACCGACTACAAAAGACCCTTCATAAAGCCGCTTGTCTTCAATCTCCCCTTTTGCCACCTCAAGTAACAAGTAGTAGGTTGCTTTTTTTTTTTTTTTTTTTTTTTTTTTCAAGAAATGCACTGAATGTTGTTTTTATAAAATTTTGACTTTCTGTTGGTGGCGTCATTAGAAGGCAAGGGTTGGGGTCTTGCTTGTCTAATTCTGTACTAAAGTCATTTCAGGCCTGCCCAAAAATGACACCTTGGAGAAAACCTGGGAGTGTGCTGACTCTAGGGCACTACACCGTCGTTGAAAAATACTGAGTTTTGTGCCTGGCAGCTGAAAGGTTACGTGTCTACCAGCTCTATGCCCATTTACCTTCATCCCAAATGTTTGAATCCACTCAGCAGTAACACATTTACAAATGTTCCAGATTTCTGCCTTATGTTGTACAATAAGCTGGATTTGGAAACCAAACACATTCATACACATTAAGAGCTGACATTTTTTTTAAACCTGCCCACACTTTTATGGCATGGATAATTTTTTTTCCACTGTTCATGTACATAATTGTGACTGGATCAACAAAAAAAGCAAGGCTTGCTTGGTTGTGGAATGGGATCTGATATATTTGTACATGTTCACTGCACCCAACCATTATTCTACCGCCATATCCCTGTATCTCTCCTGCAGATACGTATCTTGCTCTTCCTAAAACCCACTGTGCTACTTTTGTTCAAAGTAACTGGTAAGTTTCAATTTTGGTGCTGCTTCACTAATCAGTCATGCGTGGAGACCTTTAGCTGTTTCAGAGAGGAAAATGCCATTGACAGGAACGGGTGAAACGAAAAGCTCAGGAAATCATTGTAAGAAAGAAAGAATCCTGGTATTTATGAACGGAACTATAGTGCCGGTTCTTCCCGATTTAAAAAAAAAAAAAAAAAAAAAAAAAAAAAAATATATATATATATATATATATATTGTAATATATCAGCAACCTGTCAGATTGGTGCTTGTGCTGGCTTGGCCACATCAGACACATGGACGACTGTCGCGTCCTGAAGGACATGCAGCATGATAAGCTGGCTACAGGCTCCAGACCCACAGGATGACCCGCCCTACGCTACAAGGATGTATGCACGCGTGACCTGAGGGCAGGCAGACACGACCCAACAGAGCTGCAAACAGCAGCTTCAGACCGGGTCAGCTGATGGTCCACCATCAAGGCTGGTACCAAGCAAGCAGAGCAGAGGAGAGAGGCCCAGTGAGAAGAATGGAGGCTTTGCAGACGGAAAAGAATTGTGTCGGCACCTACATTCAGTCATGACTGAGACTTCACCTGCAGCAACTGCAACCGAGTCTGCCGCTCGAGGATTGGGCTCTTCAGCCACAGCAGGTACTGCAACACCAAAACTGATTGAGTCATGGTGTAACACCAGACGGATGCCAATAATAATAACAATACAAATTATGGTAATAATAATAATAATAATAATAAATCAGTAAGAAGAACCATAACGATAACAACAATCGCCTCTTTTTAGCATGGCTTCCACTGACTCACGCTAGAAGGAGTTTCAGGATCTGGAGTAACAAGGTTATATTTTTGTCATAGTATTTTCAGTCTTTGCCCCTCACCGTAGGTAATCTTCTTGATACGTATTTGTTACACAGCAATGGAGCTCACCCTTGCTTTCTTTCTTTTCTAATTTTAGCCAGAGAGAGAGAGAGAGAGAGAGAGAGAGAGAGAGAGAGAGAGAGAGAGACAGACAGACAGACAGAGAGACAGACAGACAGACAGACAGACAGACTGACAGACAGAGAATTTGACTTTATACGATGGACTCCCTATTACAACATTTGCTAGCAGCTTTGCATTCGTTTTCCACATCTAAGCTCCAGGGCAATTCTGACAGGTACAGCAACACTTTCCGCTGGGAGAGTGGTCCTGTGGTTTACTATCTGACAAACAGAGTCATGGAAGGACTCGAAAGTGACAGGTGTGTTTTTTATCTCCCAGACCATTCATCTCAGTAAGTGTAGGTTCCGGACTGACAACCTTTTGTGTGAAGTCCCCTCCCTACTGGATCATCCCCACACAAAGGAATCTGTCACGCTTCCCGTTCCACACAGCACCACTCTACCACTCTATGTTCATCTCGATGTCTGTCCCATGCAGCACCTGACTCACCAGCTGCTGGCCTGTGATGTGAAAAGTCGGTGCGGGAGCTGGAGAACACATGGAGACGTGGTACAGGGCGACCTGCAGTATGTCCCAGGGACTGACCCAGCCCTACTTTTACGTGACGTGTCAGGAGAGTTCGTGCCTTACAGTCTGGTGTGTGTGATTATAGACAGGATTGTTCTGGTGGACGTGACGAAAACTTCTGTCATCATCTGCCATGCAAGGAAGGCATAACCGACTGTGGACTCGGACAGGTTCGTGCTCTCACACCTCTCTGAGAACCGACCATCAGCCCACCACGACCACTGTTTTCTTTCCATGTGTTCCTACACATCCCGCGTCACTGTGCATCAAAGCCAGCATGTCCCTTTTTTTGGCTGATCACACTGACACTCGACTTTCTTCTTTTCTTGTTTCATCTTTCTTTTAGACGACAAGACCTCAACATGACTAGCTTATTGTAGTTCTCTTTTGCCAGCAGCCCCAAGCACCTTCTCCATCAGCTCCAGACAGTCACAGAATACTTCCTTAATTAAACTAGTTTTCAGATGTTCTAAGCCCAGTCAAGTTGTACACTTCCTTCATTCTCAGCAACAGCTTCCAGCTCAAAAAAACAAATTGATTACAAACTGACTTTGCTGCTCAGTTTCCAATCTCTGAATGGTCAAGCCGCATCATTTCAGTCTGACCTGCTCCAGCTGTACACACCTGCCCAGCGTTGCATTCATCGTTTGATGGTCCTCTCCTCTCCTTCAGATCCTCCTCCTTCCCATGTCAAGACCTTCAGGGAGTGGGGCGTTCATTCTCTTTTCAAACGCCGTTTGCAAACAAACTTC
>JADBJO010011884.1:97316-108126 GCA_016801955.1 Conus betulinus
ATCACCTGTGTGACGGCCTGCAACAATGCCCACAACATGATGATGAACTGATGTGTGACTTCGTTTGTCCTAAGTCCTGTGTGTGTTATGGCTTTGCCTTCTCCTGCAACCACACCTTTCTCATCAGCTCTTTCCCACAGCTGCGATACCTGGAAGCTTCTAGCAGTGGACTAAGCATAGAGATGACGTCACAGATAACATCATGCTGATCCACCTGGGCGTACAGGCGTGTGGATGGAGGAGGTTTACACAGGTAGTGTTACCGAATCTTCACAGTTTAGATCTCAGTAGAAATCTGCTTCAGTCTGTCAACTTCAGTCACTTTACAGAAATGCCTCAACTTCGTGAAATGAATCTGGCAGGTAATCCTCTGTCTGATGGCATTCTTCATGTCCCCAAGCAGTATATACATCCATCACTGACCATTTTCAATATTTCCCACGTCAAAGCCATTTTTTTAAATGTAAGTGCCTTGTCCGCTTCCATGCCTAGTTTACAAGTTCTAGATCTGTCACGGAATAACATTACGGAATTGCAGGGAAAGGCTTGTTTAATAATCTTCATGTCTTGAATTTACGAGGTTGTCCTATAACTGATTTCTCTCTGTACTTCATGAAACGCATGACAAATCTCATGTCTGTTCTTGCTGACAACTACAGATTGTGTTGTTCTGTTGTGTTACCAGATAATTTCCGAGGTGACTGCCTGGCCCCATCTGATGAATTCTCGTCATGTGAGGACTTGCTGAAATCTGTTGCTTATCGCTGTGCTCTAGCAGTATTTGCTGTGCTCGCTGTTCTGGGAAATTTTGGAAGTTTTGTCTACCGAATATATTTTTTGTCAAAAGGAACTCCGACTGGTTTTGTAATATTTGTTCTTCATCTGTGTGCATCTGATCTTTTAATGGGGCTCTATTTAATCTTCATTGGCGTGGCAGACTGGATTTATGCTGGTAGATATATGCTGAATGAAAATGCATGGAAAAGGAGTTCAGTTTGCAGCATTGCAGGGCTGTTATCCCTACTATCATCTGAAGTATCAGCTTTCCTAATCTGCTTCATCACTCTGGATCGTTTCATTGTGCTCCATTTTCCTTTCAGTCAGATCCGGTTTGGAGTCAAATCAGCTCACATTGCCTGTGTCTTCATGTGGGCTCTGGGACTCACGCTGGCATCTGTACCTCTGCTCCCTGTAACTTCACACTGGGAGTTCTTCCACCAGACAGGAATTTGCATTCCACTGCCTGTCACCAGAGCTGACTTTCCTGGTCACACTTACTCGTTCAGTATTATGATCATCTGCAACCTGATCCTCTTTCTCCTGATTGGTGTGGGTCAGTGTCTTATTTACTGGGTCAGTAAGAAGTCACACTCGATCTAATCAGCTGACAAAGACCAAAGATTTAGACACCGAGAGTGCACAGTCCAAGGAAGCAACTATCGCCAGGCGTCTCCTATCTGTTGCCGTGTCTGATTTCCCTGTGCTGGTTTCCTATTGGTCTGTGTGGGGTCCTGGCTGCCAATGGTATCGTCATTCCAGGGGAGGTCAACGTTGGAATGGCCATTTTCGTGTTGCCACTCAATTCTGCACTGAACCCATTCCTCTACACTTTCAACATCATTCTGGAGAAACGGCGCAAAGCACAAGAACTTCGTTTTCTAAAGCTGTTACGTGCTCCGAAAAAGAAATAACGCTTTTCTGCATATTTTGAATGAAAGCATGTGGGATAAAAAGAAAAATGGAATCCAAGTGTCAGGACAGTGTACTGTTGCATATGGCGTAAGGTGGCCATAGCACAGTTCATACTGAGAACAAATAAATTACCAAAAACAAAAACATCATTCCTAAAAAAAAAACGTACGTACATTGCCTGCTGCCAAAACTTCAATTATGATGACAGCATTCAAGCATAAATGTGAAGTCATCTGAACGCATGCAGAGCTGTTAAATGTATTTTTCATGATTATCATTTTAATGAAAATGTTAGACATATAATTTCATAGCTATACAAAAAAAAAAACAAACACAAAAGCAACACACACACACACACACACACACACACACACACACACACACACACGCACACGCACGCACGCACGCACGCACACGCACGCACGCACACGCACACACGCACACACACACGCACGCACATACAAACGAACATAATTGAAGACCTAACAAACAAAAAAAAAAAACAAAAACAAACAAACAACAAAAAGAACAACAACAACAGCAGCAACAACAACAAATAAATACACCAAAAATCATTTATCGTTTTTAGCCTTCCCACTGATGGACTTTCTGTCTATTCAACAGACGAGCTGGCAAGCATGTTGTTTGCAGGAATGAATCCTCATGGACTCCTGTCATGGAGGCACCAAGATAGGCTACAATGAGGACTCACTGTATGTCACCATGGAGACATACAGTGAGTCCTCATGGAGAACTATCATGGTGACACACAGTGAGTCCTCATGGAGGCCTTTCATGGTGACACACAGTGAGTCCTCATGGAGAACTATCATGGTGACACACAGTGAGTCCTCATGGAGAAACTATCATGGTGACATACAGTGAGTCCTCATGGAGAACTATCATGGTGACATACAGTGAGTCCTCCTCATGGAGAACTATCATGGTGACACACAGTGAGTCCTCATGGAGAACTATCATGCTAACACACACTGAGTTCTCAATCGCATGAAGGCCTATCCTGGCAAAACAAATCAACAGTCACTCAGACAGCAGACAAGGGACTGGGAACACTACTATCATCGTACCTACGTACATCTACAGCACATGTAATCAATACACAGTATAACAATCCCAGTGGTGAATTTGTTGAGGCGAAAAAAAAAACAAACAAACACACACACACACACACAAAAAAAAAACCCTATCTACTTCACCCTGGACAGATCAGTTCTGCAGACTTGAGGCCACGAACGACCAGCAGGCTAAGGTTTGGGTGTGAAGATGTCAGTTTCTCTCCCACACCTCCCACCCCTCCTACCACCTTCTCACATTAGTCGTATCTGACCCAACTGGATCTGTCTATGCCCTCCTTCATGTCAGTGAAGGTGTCTTGGTCAACTCAACAGATCTGGGAAGTTATACTTGAAAAGCCCAGTCACTTCCCTGGAGCTGTTGGATGATGTAAAGAAACAGTCTGCTGGATGTGTTGATCTCTGCACAGTATATTTGCAATGCACCCTGAGTGCTTGATAGTACATTTTTTTCTGCTGAGGAGGAGCTTGGGGGTAGGGTGGCGGCGGGGAACGTAATGTTACATTACACGGACAGTTTCCCTTGGGTTCTTTGCATGAAAGGGAATTCAGGTTCTTCTTTGCTTTTCTTGAGAAAAAAACAAACAAACAAAAAACAAAAAAAAAAAAAAACAAAAAAAAACACGAATGTAAGAAACTAAATCCCATGCATGGACAAATGGTAGAGAGACAAATGCATCCCCCCCCCCACACACACACACACACATCTATCAACAAATGGTAGACAGACAGATGAATTCCCCACCCATCCATCATGAAATGGCAGCGAGGGATATGAATGCCACACATATCCATCATCAAATGATAGACAGATGAATTTCCCATACATCCATCAACAAATGGTAGACAGAGAGATAAATTTCACATCCATCTAACAAGAAGTGGTAGACATACAGATGCATTCCACATACATCCATCAACAAATGATAGAGAAACAGATGAATCCCCTACTCATCCATCCAACAAAAGGGTAGACAGACAGATGAATTCCACATCCACCCATCTAACAAATGATATACCGACAGACGAATCCCCTCTACATCCTCCCAGCACGTAGAGAGGAAGCTCCATTTATCCATTCATTCAATGGGTAATAAGAAATGTACTTTCAATCAAATCCCTATAGGATGTAGATGCATATTTATTTCTATTTTGCTAAAATGTTTATTTCTATTTTGCTAACAGAGAGATGTGTTTTATTCCATCTCCCTGGCAGATGGATGTATTTTCATTCCATCTTTTCAACAGATGTGTTTCCATTCCAGCCCCCTTCACTGTCAGCTGGCTGGTGTTGGTGAACAGGGCTGGATGACCTTTGTGTTCTTTTAGAGCTTATCTACATGTTTTGTCTAATGTGTTTGTCTCTTTCGTTCATGGAAACAGTAAGTCTTCTTTTAAATAAAAGTCAGGAGTGTATGGCCAGAGAGAATGAAAGATGTGTGGTTCTGTGCAAAATGTGCGTTTGTGTTTGTGATCATGCGTGGACGAGTTTATGAATATAACTGTGTGTGTATATACGCGAGATTGTATGTCCATGACAAAACTGCAAAACAGTGGGGAAGAAACTATCAATGGATTAGGCACGAACTGAATGTTGAACGTATTTTAAAAGTATTATCAAATTCATTAGCATCTTCTTAAATCAGTAATATCTTAAAAGTAAACAAACACTCTTCATTTGCTTCATTCCAGTCAAATGAAAATCGTTTTTTTCATACATACAACCAGGTGCTAATGACTTTTATGAATACTTTGAAATAAAAATGAATGTCAGTTTACGGCCTAAGTCTAGTCAGTCAGTTCTGTGTGGGTTAGTGAGTGCCACAAGAGTACTATACAGCTTTGATTTGTCCGGAGACCATCTACAGTGGTCGATCGATGTGTGGGCAGGTACGACCACCGACACTAACTTTTTCTTTTTTCCTTTGGCCGTGCCAGAGACAGGGAAGGGAGTTGTTGTTACGCATACTAGTACGTACATACTATACAAAAAAAACCCGTCACTTACACGATGGATGAGAGAGAGCGCGGGGGTGGGTGGGGGATTCAGGGAGGGGGGGCAGGTGGGGGGGGGGGTGGTGGGTTGGACGAGGGGAGGGGTTGAACTGACAGGAGGTCATGTGTGTCGCCA
Organism: Conus betulinus; assembly: GCA_016801955.1. NCBI lineage: Eukaryota > Metazoa > Mollusca > Gastropoda > Neogastropoda > Conidae > Conus > Conus betulinus. The sequence goes on from JADBJO010011884.1 coordinate 102,234, forward strand.
GACCAGTCACTCACAGCTCTACTTCTGTTCTTTCAGTTCTTCTTTTCGTCCCATCTTGTCTTAGCCATTTGTTCGTGCTTCTTCCACCGTTCTTACCTTTTTCCTGTTTTTGACTCCATGTTTTCTTTTAAAATGACATTCTAACTACGTCACAATCTCCACGCAATCTGGTTGATGAACAGAATGGTCTCAGTTAATGCTTCCTCATTCTGTGGAGTCGCTGCATACGGATATTGATTCCAAAGAGAAAATCACCTCTCATCTGGCGGTCTCAAGCCCTGGAACTGAACCAAAGGCGCTTGGATTCAGAGAGCAGAGCATAAGCCACGGGGCCGACAGAATCTCCTCGTTTATGGTGTTATTGCTCGTTCCTGAACACGCACCCTCCCCCTTCCACCCGCTTGTCGCCCTCCGCACAACCTCCACTCCCACCTCTCCTCCGTTCTTCAAGACTGGAACGCGCGCAGCCAGAGAAGAAACATCGGCATGGACAAACGTAAGAGAGGATGCGCCGTAAGAGAGAGAGAGAGAGAGAGATAGAGAGAGAGAGAGAGAGAGAGAGAGATTCAGACTCAAACTCAGACATTTTATTCCCCTAGGCCTTGGGCCTTCGAAAGAGGAAGTACCTAAAACATAAACAGTCACACTTCCAAATTCACGATAATGATGACATTGCACAAATGCTTCGCCTTTTGACAACTTTGCACACATAAACTACAAAACCATTATACAATGCTTTCATTCTGTGATGACATTAAGAGTGAGTGAGAGAGAGAGAGAGAGAGAGAGAGAGAGAGAGAGAGAGAGAGAGAGAGGACAGACAGACGACAGACAGACAGACAGAGAGCCACAATGACCAAACTAACAGTAGTGTAGATGGGGTCTTCTGAATACTGATGATGTTGCTCATGTTACTACAGCTGCTACTGTTGCTCCCGCAGTGACCACTGCTGCTGATGATGATTCTGCTACTGCCACCGCTACTACTACTGCTGCTGCTGCTGCTGTACACAAAGCACTACAGTTGCCTCTGCTACTGCTGTTACTGCTACGAATACTATTTATCCTGCTGTGGTTTCTACAACACCAATGACAACACCTACTACTACTACTACTACTACTACTAAACTACTACTACTACTACTACATGTTGCTAAAGTAATTACAGCTATTGATTTTGTTATCATTCCTGACAGCATAAAGGCTATTGCTGTGCAAGCTACTTTCGCAGTTACGATTACCATTACTTTTCGCTTCTATTACTGTCACTGTTGCTGCTAGTACTGGTACTACCACAGGAAAAAGAACGACAGCAAACAACAACAACAACAACAACAACAATTGTAGGCACAACAACACAACTATTACTAATACTAAACTGATGTTGATTTTTCTGGTGCTGCTTTCCTCCCACCATTACAACAGCCATGTCTACTGCCACTACTGCGATTAATGTTATTGCTGATGTCGGTGTTCTTCTGCTATTACCACTCCCTGGCTGCTACTGCTGCTGCTGCTGCTGCTGCTGCTGCTGCTGCTGCCTCTGGAGCTGCTAAGTCTACTGCTATTGCAATTCCGCTGCTACTACTACGAGTACAACCGAGGATTTATACAGTTAGTCCTGATGCGGATATTGTGACAGCTACTACAACTACTACTACTTAAAACTCACTATCATGACGACGATGACGTATGACAATAGTGATTACTACTACTACTACTACTGGTGCTGCTAAAGCCACCACAGTACCACCATGACTACTACTACTACTGCTACAACCATAGGTTACAATTACATGTTGATGTTGTTCAGGGCTATAAGAATCATTTCCATCCCATGTTTATTAAATGTACACTCCTCGCTAATTCCTGTTCATACCATTATGTTGTAGGGTGGTGTGAATGAGTGAAAGAGACAATTAAACAAAATACACAAAGAGCTTACACGCCTTCAGACATCCAGCAGACAGATATAACAGATCTATTTGCAAGCACCCATTACTCCTCTTGGTGACTTCTGGTGACCCTGGACTCTTTGTTGTGTTTGAAAATTGAAGTCTTTTGTGCTTCTTCTGTTATTTCATTTTCATTTAATTATCAGGGCTTTTCACTTAGATATAAGTGACTGTGTGTGAACTGTATAGTGTTTCCTTTTTAGTTTTATTGTGCGATTTTTAATGAGAAATCTATTTATTTGAGCCCCATCTCCAGTCATACAGGTTGGTAGCAGTGTACCTGTATTGTACATTTCTTTATTCTATGCTACTAAAAGGGAATAGGCTCTGATTCTCCTGTTTAATCATTGCTTTCATTCTTTTTCTTTTATACTATTCTTTTCTGTCTATCCTACAGGAGTTCTATCATCATGAAAGTGAGGAAGTTGTTTTGTTTTGCATCCATTGTTTTCCATTCTCATTAATCCACCCTTATTATTTGTGGTCCTTTTCTCCTCTTTCATTTCATTGGAGTGAATGAGGTATTGAAAAGTGTGCATTAGTCATTGCATACAGTTTCTTCTTGTTTTCATGTAAATTGCAGATTTCCTCTGCATTTCACTGATACATACAAAACTTATTACACTTCTTTCACATGCACCTATTTACAACTGTCTGTGTGGATATGTGAATGATATTGATTGTATAATTTTATCTCATTTTGTCATTTTCATCTTGTTCGTTTGTTGTTGTTGTTGTTGTTGTTTTGTTGTTCAAATTTGTTTCCTACTTTCAACAATAGAAACCTTTTGGACCTTGATAAATATTGATTGCTGTGGTGTCATTTATGTAATCTCCTATCACTCAAGCTATTGATTTGCTTTTTTCTGTGATTTTCTCCTCCTCATCATGTATTAGCAGTTATTAAAAAAGACTGCTCAAAACCAGTAGCTGCTCATTTCAAATGATCTAACTTAAACCTAGTGTTGTGTTGCATGTTAATTTCTAACTTGTTTGTATAGACAAGAGATGACTATGTGATTAAGGAAAATAATCTCTATTTTCTAACTTGTCTTGTGAAGACAAAAGTTTACCATTTGGAAAAAAAATCTCTTTTGTCTTTTCTTGGGACTTGTGCAACTTTAATCATTATGGAGTTACCACAAGAAAACAAGAATGAGGCTCTGGTCAAACAAGCAAAGTTGCTGGGTATCCCAGATCCGTCGAAAACCAATAAATATGTTGATTTCCTGTGAATCGTGAGTTGCGACACAGTAGAGAGCAGGCAAGTTAAAGTCATAACAGAAACAGGTTAGGGGTTGAAGAAGAAAAAGGATAGAGTTGAGCAACAAGAAATAGAAAGGAAATTACCTATGAAGGAAGAGGCACAAAAGCATGAGTTCCTGTTTGAGCAAAAAAGCAATTGAACCCAAAATTGGTGCAAGCACAAAAAATAAACATCTTCTGTGAGGGACCAAACATGCTAATTAACTCTCAAATTCATGGTACCCATTTTCCCAAAGTACCCATGTTCAATGAAAACCACGAGGATAATATTGTTTGTTTTTGTTTGTTTGTTTTTTTTGTATAGATTTGAAGCTCATGCTAACATGCTGGCATGAAAAAAAAGAACACAATGGCCACTCCATTTAGCTAGTGTGTTACGAGGAGTTGACTTGAGTTTTTACCATTACCATTGTGCCAGTGAAACTTATGAGCCTTTAAAGCAACATGTTGTTGAAAAAGTTCATAGCCACCTGTGAAGGTTTCAGAGAAAGGTTAGAAGTGTGAGGCCTGAACAAGGAGAGAAACTGCCATTTTTTTAACCCGTCTTACCCATTTATTGAAAATGTGGACTGGAAGGTCAGAGGTAGACAAGGCTTATGAAAGCACTTCATGATCTTTTGATCAGAGAGCAGTTTTTACAGTCTGTGTCCAAAGACTTGCAGGTTTTTCTTAAGGAAAGAACTTTTGATTCAGCAGAACAGATGTGTGCTGCAGCTGAACTCTACAGAGAGGCTCACCTAACAAGTTGTTAGCTAGACAGTCATGTTGTGCACATCTGCTGAGTGCGTAGCCAGAGAGATTTTTTTTTTTTTTTTTTTTTTTTTTTTTTTTTTTTCCCAAATTTCGAGCTAACATACCCAGCGGCGAACGTCGAGAAATCCGACTGGTGGATTGTAAGATCGAGTATGGCTTTGGAGTCAGTCACATCTGCTCCTAGGCTCTCTGTCCACGCTTGTGGCCGGGTAGTGCTCGTTAATCCCCGCCAGAGGGTAGGATTTTTTTTTTTACCATGTCAATTCGTTGACGTTCGCCGCTGAGTAGTATTAACGGATATTAAAAAAAAAATCTCTCTGGCTATGAACACAGCTGATGTGCACAACTCGTCGAGACTTTTGCCTGTGGTATTGCCACACTGGGACGACAATTGCTGAGATAGTGACATTTCCTGGGGTTTCAATCCCAGCCTCATAGCCAAAACGTGGTCGATTCACTCACACACATTAACATTCTGCAAAAAATGATGTTTGCCTGCATTCATGTTGTTTATTCCAAGTCACCTCTCCTGTTACAACAAGTCTGTGCGAGTCACCTCCCATCTGGTAGATCACCACTGCAACGTTTCAGCATGTCCATATAATGTACATTTTATATTGTGTCAGTTGTTTGTAACACAGTAATCTTTTTCTTTAATGTGAACATTATTGTGTCACATTAGGTATGTTAATATGTTTTTATATATGTGTCCATTCAGCTAGGGACCTTTAGCCTAAATTAATTAAACTTTCTCATGCAAATTCGCATGGTCTTAATCTGAATATTTGCGTTCATGATCTTTTTCTCTCTCTGAATAAGACCGACTGATTGACGATTAACTGATAATATTTACTCCCAAGGGTAACAGATAAAGAGGGGTTTTTTTTTCAGCAATGGTAAGAGGCACAAAAATGACTTCATGAAAGAAAAGGGAAAAAAAGAAAGTAGGTACATGCACACGCTGATAAAATAAAGTGATATTATGTTCTATCTTATTTTGTGCTCGCATAAATATACTGAGAGAGAGAGGAGAGAGGGAGAGAGAGAGAGAGAGAGGAGAAGAGAGAGAGAGAGAGGAGAGAGAGAGAGAGAGATTTTGAGAATTTGGTACAATGACTGCACACACACACATACACACACACAACACAACACACACACACACACACACACACCACACACACACACATACACACACACACACCCACATACATACTACATGTACATATACATATTTACATTCATCCATCTATGCCATCCATGCATCCACCTTCATCCATCACATCTTTCATCCATCCGTCCATCTAATCTGTCGGGGTCAATAGGTAGGGTAAACGTACTGGCTCTTAGGCTTATCTGCACCAAGAGTGTCCTATCTAGGAGTGCCATTACTCTACCTAGTTCAGTTTTTAATGTACTGATTCTCTGGCTTCAGCTAAGTGTAAGTGCATCGACGTTTTTAACAAGATGTGTCCTTCATCCTTTCATATTGCAGCTAGACGCCAAGGTTTAATTTGTATGAATTATCTCTGCTCCAGTTGGTATTTTAGTTTCGTGTTTCGGATCATATTCACATCAAGGTACGAAGGTTGAGAGTGGTTGTGACAAGCCTTTTTTCCCATGATGAAACAAAAGAGTTTAAGACGGTATCAAATCGTATATTGGCTGGCTTCTGCACCAGAGGGGGACTATGCCTTAGACTCCATGTGAAAAGAATGAACCCACAACTGAGATTCATCTATGAAGAGGATGGGTCTTGAGGGTGTGCTCAAGCTTTATGAACAGCACTGCAGGTGTCTGTATTTCCTAGACCTGGTTGACGCCTGAACATGTTTTGACAGGAAGCGTCGGAGAAAGTCCTGCAAGTAGGATCTAAGCGAAAGGAAACTCCTGAAAAATCATCTCTGATCGAGGTGATAATT
>JADBJO010011885.1:0-32077 GCA_016801955.1 Conus betulinus
GCACGCAATGACAACGGTGACAAGTTTGACTACGATCAAAAGGTTGAAGTATGAAGGAACAGCTCACCAGAGACAAAGCAAAAGTTAACACAACTACTGAATCTTGGTCTGTCTCAACACCGCGAACTTTTAGATCGAAAAAGACAGCGAAAGCTCTTGCACTGGTAGAATTACTACCAAATAAGGAACCGAAAGGACAACTATGAAATACAAAATACTTTTAATTATTATAACTATTACATCTCACTCTTGGTTGGTGTAAGTGTGACGCATATGATGATGATTGTCGGATTACTCGCTAGGTACACATGACGATATGATGCTCTGAAGAGTCTATCGTTCGTCATGGAGATTAAGGGAAAGATAATGGCTGCTTGAATTCGTGTGACCTCCTCTTCACTAAGTGCTTAAATGGAGCAAACAACGCCTCACGACGACCCACACCCCACACAGCACCCACAACCCACAAAAAACCACACAACACAACACCCAACACACACACACACACACACACACACAAATAGCACACTTGGACAGCGACCAGATCCGGGTCCTTGTGGTCAGTTCCTGGCGTTGTGGTGCGGCGTGTTTGGGATGTGTGTTGGTGTGTGTGTTGTGTGTGTAAAGTGTTTGTGGGTGGGTGTGGTTGTCGTGTGTGCTGCTTCAGTGTGGTGTGCGTGTCGTGAGTCGCGTGCGCGTAGCGTGTGTGGTGTGTGTGTGTTTTGTGTGGGTGTTTTGTGTGTTTTTGGGTGGGGGGTGTGAGATGGCTAACAGTGAGTAATTTCAAATATGGGACTCTACTTTCAAATGTGAAGCTTGTTGTGACTGCTTCCCTCGTTTTAATATGCGCCGGCGTAGTCGGTTTTGTTGGCGACGTTCATTGAGATGTCAGACCTGTGAATATAGAAAGATGTTGTCCACAACCTCCCGGACAGTCATTTGTGGCCTTTACCTAACTTCTGGATCTGTTCAATCTGTGTTGATGCTAAACCGTTCGAAGTGCGATCGCCTTGTCCTTTTGCTAAGAGGGATGACTGGCCTGGATGTGTTTTGTTTCATCAGAGGGAATCACTTCCGTGTATTTTTGTTGTGCGGTACCTTTCACACCTGCTATCCCGTAACCTAATCTGTGCATTAAACTCACTTTTGAAATGATCGATCGAATTATGGAGTGGGCCTACCCACGCGAAATCAGACTATACCACTAAGGAGGTGAGTCTCCCCTAGAAGAAACTGAAGAGATACTTACTATTTTTTTCGGTTTCCTACGTTTACCGGTGTTTTGGTTCTAGCCAAGTGACATTCACGGTCCCATGCTCTATGTTTCATAAATACGTATACTAATATTAGGTAATATATTTAAAGAAATCTGTGTAAGGCATATCACTCTTCAGTGTAGAGGAATCTTGCTCACATATAGCTACTTAGGGCTGAGTTGACGACACAGTTTACGAGCATGGGTTTTAATGTACTGCTTGGTGTGTTTGAGTCTCCGATAAGAACGCAACTTACCAACCATTACCGGAAGTGACCCAGTTGTTGTAAGGAGGTCTTCTTAGGCTGGTGCCATTCAGTTGACCAAGCTTGTGACAGGTCGCTTACGAGCACGGTCTGCAGGTGACAGGTTCCACAGTCTCATTCTCTACTGATGTCTACCAGCTACCGCTAATGTCATTCTCAATTTGTGACATATTCTGATCATGCCCCCACCTCCCCCCCCTCGCCGCCCCGCCTCACCACACAGAGGAAAAATACAGCTTTTAATCTTCCAACAGGTTTACGAGAACACGCATTGAATGATCACACACAAATGAATACACACACAACGCTCAATAATACGCGCAGACCTACAGACATACAACGCGTGCAGACATGCACACACACACCACACACACACACAACACACACACACACAGCACACACACACACACACACCACACACACACACACACAAACCACCACACACACACACAACACCACCACACACACACACACACACACACAATCCCACACACACACACCACCGCACAGCACGCACTCACGCACGCAACTCACACCACGCACGCACGCACAACCACACGACACACACCTACGTAACACTCACAACGGCACCTACTTCCAAAAACCGTCCAACGACAACAACAGGCAAACTACAACAGACCATTCATACCGCCCACAACACACCCCACACACACACACACACACCCACACCACACCCTTTCAAGAACAGCAACGACAACAACATCCAACGACCCACAATATCACTACAAGACTTCAGTCAGCATCCAGCAAAACACGCAACACACACACAACCACACACACCCAGCAGCAACACACAACACACACACACCACACACACACAAGCGCAACTTCACGCACAACACACACACACACCCCACCCACTACGCACCACTCCACATCCCCTCTTCCTCTCTCATTTCTCTTCTCTCTTCTCTCCTCTTCTCTCGTCTCTGTTCTCTCTCTCCTCCTCTCTCTCTCCACCTGCTCTCTCCTCTCCTCTCCTCTGTCTTTCCTCTCTCATATTGAACCGTCCTGGTCCTGTTGTGTCTGTTCGGTGTGTCCTGTGGGTCCTGTTTTGTCCCTGTGCTGTTTGGGTCTGTCTTTTCTCCCTCTCATCGGTTCGTCCCTCTCTCTCTCTCTCTCTCCTCCTTCCTCGTCTCTCTCTCTCTTCTGCTCGTCTCTCTCTCTCCCCACTACTGTCCCTACGTTGCACAACGTTTTTTTACTTGGAAACCAGCAAAACTGGGGGCCTGCAACAAAATCCAGAACGCCATAAACTTTTTACGAATTTCTGTTGTTTATGCCTGAACGTTTGATGTGGACTAATACTGGAAGGTGTGTTTTTCCCACCAAATCATAATATGAGAGTATTGCATTTCAAAAAAAACAAAAAACCGTAAACGGATCTATTTGCTTTGGCTAGCCCGGGTGGAATTTAACTTTGGACGGGATTTATGAGAAAAAAATGGGGATTGCAGCATTTTGGCGGCACTTTAATTTTTTATAACTCAAACATAAAAGCTGCTCCTAGATTCGTCGCTCATAACCTTTGCTTGCTCCATGATTTAAATAAATCAGAACGAGATAGTTAACTTTCCTTTAATAGAATTTATTTTTCCCTTACAATTTAGTTTCAGGGAGATTTTAGATTGATTGTGCTGGAGAATCTGGTCACCAACCACAGCTCTTTTTATTGGACCACGGACTTTGCTACGAATGAGATCATTTTTGAATTGCAAGAAAGTTCACACTATAAAACGCTGCCTGATTTTATGTGGACTGGTTGATGTAGGATTATTTTGGTTCAGCCAAAGGCGGGTAGGTTCCGTCACACGCATTTGACGTAAATTTCTCCATTCAACTGTGGTTGCTGCATGCGCTTGTTCTACTCCACTCTATCACATGAGTTGAATTGGGTACAACGCAGCAGTATACACGGGAAGGGTACACACTGTGACACCAACAAGCTGGTGAAGATCGTACAAACGGCGGTCTGCGTATCCTAAGAAAACACTACGCCACCAGTAGCCCCAGCACACGACGTTCAACCTCATGAATGCAAAAGTCATGGTCTGGAAAACCTCATGACATCAATGAAGCATGGCAGCGGATTTGTGGATAGGTATAGACTGTGAGAGACAGCAAACAAATAGAAGGATGGATCGAATTCTTACAAATGTTGTGTTCTAAACGGCGGGTCTTCAATCTTGCTTGTCCTCACTCATCAATACATCATCGTCATTAACACTCGTCACATTCGGGAGAAAAAATCATTCAGTTTTCGCTTACTGCATCACCGCATCACCTTAGTTGTCGATACAACATCATCGGCATTGTATTCCATCTAGGTTTAAACAATTAGATGTTAGCCCTATGCTGTTATTTTTGCTATTTTACGGAGCTTCACTAACTTGTATCATCTTATGCTACAATATGCAATTCTGAACAAAAATGATGTCCGAATTTCAATGCATACCGCTAATGATGATCAATATTTTAGCTAAACTGCTTTGCGTATAATTCACGTTCGATATTTACTATTGAGGAGCTACTGCTAGCCTACGTTATGTATATTCACCTCAGAGTACCTGTCTTGCTTACTCCTTGCTTAGTCGCTGAATATGACAAGTGATACATCATGCATCGGTGTAACCAAAACACAAAAAAAAAAAACAACAGGCGAACTTTAATGTGGTCCGGTTGGTTGGGTGGTTGTGGCGCCAGGACCTGCTTATGAGCTAGCGGCGTAGGTTCTGTTGGTAGGGTTAAGCTGGATCGCAGTATTTACAGAGAGCTAACTATCAAGACTGTGTATGAGCGACACAAACACACCTGACTGAACGTCCTCATCGGGAAGATTTCATCCTGCAGTGCAGTAAGAGTGGTTGAAAAGCTGTGTTGTTGTTTTTCATTTTGTGTGGCAAGCACCCTTTGCATTACTTTTGTCAATAAACTGCTCGCCTGTTTATTCAGTGAAAACACTCGGCATCCTCACAACCGTATGATTAGCGCTTATTTACACTTATAAACAAAGCTTGCCTCCTTCACTTGAAGAAATATCACGACCTAAACTTCACTATCTCAGTGGTAGATTTCTGTGCCTACTAATCGTATGTGCTTTAGGGTAATGGAATTTAATCAATGCTTCTCAAATGGCCATTCACAAGCTTCAACTAGTCTCCAACCGAGAGGTGAAAACTCACTAACACACAACTCCATTGGTCAAATACCCGCATGTTGAAAGCTGAGTGTTTCTCATCCTGCCACGCGGAAAGTGCTTTTCCTTGACTTCTCTGCTCGTTTTTAATTTAAGAAGAATGCTATCCCCAGAAAAAGCTGGTGGTGGCAAGGGTACGCATATTGTTTGTTCGCATATTTTCGGGAAATACTAACCAACTTAGGTTGCTCTACCTACGCGCAAAAGTAAATCATGAAGAGCAAAACAAGCTACATTATTCTGTGAAAGTAAAAATATAAATAAGTAACTCTTTAAACGTACATGTGGGGTGCTGAGGGCCATTTCTCTTGAATGTTTTTCCCCAAGCAAGGGACTAAATCTAATCCTGAACTAATAATTCCAAGGATAAGTACACACCGTTGGGCCCTAGCAACTTACATGAGCAGCTAGTATAGATATATAATAATAATATATATTATTATTATATATATATATAACATATAAAATATATTACTATATAGCTCCGCATACACACACACGCAACTTAGTTAGAGCCTATACATAATCATTAGGACAGGAGATAGATTTGGCTGAGGTTTTGTTTTGCTCTCTCAGTCATATCTGCACACTACCCAATCCCCGCGCGTGCTAATGTTCATCGCGCAGTAATTCCCCTGAATTTTTATTTTCAAAGAGCACTATACGTTAGGTACTATTCAAATTACGCCCCGTTCTTTTTGTAGATTAGATTTATCAAAATAACATCACGGCAGAGAACCTGTTCGGTGAAGTTGACCATTACTCTTTGATCAGATTCTAGGCACGTATCCCCAACCGTAACATCACCCTCTACACCCTTTCGGAACACAAGAGTATGCAAAAAGTTTAAGATTCCATCTGACTGTATCTTTTCACTCACATGTACCATCTGGAAAAATTTTGAAAGCGGCCTACCTCAATAACAACAACATGTTACAGTCAAACTCACAGCTCATAGTTATTGTGAACAACGATGAATATGTATGGATAACGTCCGGGCTGTTCTTATCCATAACAGTCGTCAAACGCCGAAACTCCTGATAGTTTAGAGTAGGGGTGTATCTGCGCACCCCCACTCACCAGTAACACCAGTAATGGGTGAAAGATTACTTCCGGATTTTTTACGTGAATGTTCGATGGCACTCTACAATCCAAATTGGGTCGGATGGTGTGGGGCAGGGAGGCGTGCTTGAAACGAGCGAGCTGGCCGTGGGCTGGGCCTGCCTCTGTCACTTCCCCATCACCATTACTCACCAAGCACCCCCCGTTTTATTAGAGTTTAATACTTGCTAATTCTCTACTATGGACAGTTAAACTTGTTAGCCTCACGTTTTCCCTCCCACTACTTAATTGTTCGGCATTATGTGGTTGGTCAACTCAGTCGAGGAGACCTTGCACTCTCGTGGGATCCAAGTAAAGGTTGGTTCTGCTTACTAATCTTCATGAAGGATCTGAGCTTTGGGTGACACTGTTGGTTATTCCTGAACACAGAAGCCTCGCACTCATCTTCAGTACTGTCCCCCATACTTTTGATCCTCCCTGCATCCGTATACTGGGAGTCGACCAGCGATTAGTCTCAAAGATTGTTCCCGCATAGCACTTTATCCTGTTTGCATAATTATTTAGTTTTTCAGCCATGCTTTTTCCTTCTCAACCCTTTCATTTTGTTTGTTTCAGCTAAATACCTTTCGGCTGGCTGCATTTGGGGGGTGCGTTATATTCTCTTTATGGTGACTGTGGAGTGTCTCTAATGTGACCCGCCGTAAGAGGCGCATCGTCGTGGATCTCCGAATGATCTGGAATCACAGCGGAGCAGAAAGCCTCAAACAGACATTACTTGTACTAAATCTATTCCTAAAGGCAGCTAGGAACAGAGCACTACTCGGGGGGAGTGGTCTACGGTGCGTGACGGCTCACACCCGGACGACAATCTCCCCCCACTCCCCACTTGCTCCCCCACCCCTTCCCAAATCACACTAGTACGCAAGGTTCTCTTCTGTGGTAATTTTAGAATTTACACAGAATAAGCCATGGGTGGTTCGCCGGGTTGTGTGCCACTCAGTGGCTTCACGCCCGCGGCTGGGGGGGAGCGCCCGACGAGCGCTGGTGGGGTATGGGGGGGTGGTACACGCCTTGGTCACCCCTTCAACTCACTCGCCATAGTCTAGAAAAAACAATGTTAGTCTTCGGCACTTTTTTCCCCCATCTACTTACGTATATATGATAGAAGTAGGTAGTGGTGTGTGTGTGTTGTGCTTGCTTATGTTTTTTTTTTTATAGCGATGACAGGCCGGCACAAACCTGCAATGTCACAGCGCTATCCCAAAAAGGTTTGGTGTGCAAAAACACTTATCTAGTGATGGCGGGGGCCAAACGCATTTACCTGAACAGTTCCGTTGCCGATCATAGCAAACACATTACATGACAAGTAACACCCTCCGTATCTAGCCCTCCACGCTTATGTCAATATCTCAGCACAGTCAGACAAAACTCCCTTTCATTCACAAATTTCTTAAAATCGTACACAGCCGCGCATTCTATGGGGAGGCGGGAACATTTTGTTTTATCCATCAGCAGCAACCTTCTCATTCTTACAGGCTCTACAGGCGCCGTCCACATTAGGGCAGGTGTCGTTGATCTCTCTCCAATCTTGCAGAACCATTGTGTTTTATGTGTCCGTAGTCCCGAGTAGAATATGAATTACTAGGGAAGAAAAGTACATGTGGGTATCCGGTTGGGGAGTGTCGAGTACTGGCGTTCGGCTGTGATATCGGTTTTGTTAGACTCAATGGCGATGGGTAACCCTCTTAACTGATAGCAACCAAGAGATTTTAGAAAAAAAACTTGCCCTTAGAAAAAAAAACCACAAAAGTCCTGCTGGCGGTTGGGGGGTGACACACTACACCTTTAACTCTTCAGATCTTATTATTGTTAGAAACAAGGGAGGGGAGTCGTCTGAGAGGGGCAGGAGTGACGGATCTAGGGGAGGCGGGGCGTGAAGTTTCGTCCTGTCTGGATTTGAGAGTCAAGAAAGGAATAGGCGAGATGTTCTGCGAGCGACAACAGGTTTCCATCCTCACCTACACTCCCTCGCCCTGCCCTACATATCATCGCCATACATGGTACCATACACAAATGCTCTTACAGGTGCCACAGAACCATGACGTGTGAGTGCGTTCCATCATTGTTCAGAAGACGTTCGGAGGCATAATATGGCATTTCAGAAGTTCATCACCGATAATTCAAGTACGTTCCTTATAGTGTTATTATGGGTTCCTGAGCCAAAATGTATGTATGAGGAACGCGCGTCTTTTCCTATTGTTCCACGCGTCAATTGTTCATAACTACTCTTACCCACGTGCTTCATCCTCATCATCCCGTGGGTATTTTTAAGATCGCAACTGATCGTTGTCAAGTTATTGGTGGAGGTGCCAGTGTAGCCAGGAAACGCTCAACACACAAACCAAAAAGAGCGAATCAACAGCATCAACAACAGACAGGGCACGCACTACGCACAGGTTGGGGCCCACACACCACACGGTGTTGGGGGGGGGGAGGAGGGGGATCCCAAGGGCACAGCAACGACGACTCGATCCCCGGGGCACGAGCCACTACATCAGCACACACGTTGATGAGAAGAGTCATTTCTCCAATATTTCCCCAGCGGCCTCCCACCTTGTCCATGCCCACCCAATCTAAACTTAAGCTCTACCCAACCCTACACCCTGCGTCTCCAGCGTATGCTCAGTAATGTCCCCGCCGTCGACTAACAATTTAGACTCGAGTAAAACCACTCTTTGGCCTAACTTCGTACCATGCAGCAGTCTCCTCCACCACTCTATCCCACCACACACCAGCCCTCTTCCCACCCCTCCCTCCCCTGCACATGCATATCTCGGCTCCCTGCCCCTGCCAACCACGACTGTTGTCCTGTGGACTATTAGCATAGTCCACGAGGAATAATCAAAAATGTCCTTTGGCCGCGGCGCGCATTCGCGAGAATGCGGATCAGTGGCTGCTGGCAGTCGCAGTCCATTTGGTGTGGTGGCTGTTCCTTCACCTCGCTTTTGTTTTAGAATAATCTATCGTATTGCTAAGTTACATCGGGGTAAAACCAGACGAAAATGCCAACTTTTATACATAATCATTATTTCTTTCCAATGAGCAAGTGACATGGATACATTTAAGGCATGGGTGGGTGTGATAGGGTTTGCTCGAGCGAAAGATGACCTCACTGGCAGTAACTACCACGCGATCGCTAAACAAAACTAATCCATGATCTCCGACCTGTCTCAGATATAATAACATTTAGAATATAATCGAACTCACGGGGCAGTAAACGAGGTATAAATCGCTGCCCTAGAAGTGAGTAGGCCCTGTTCTCTTTCTGCTGAATCCAACAAAGCCCAATGGACACCACCAAGTACACAAGAGCTTTACGGGGTGTTCTTCACTGGTGCCTGAGTGGCCAGCATCTTGACAGGTGCCTATGGACATCTGACACTAGAGCGTACTCGCGCCCCGTCATTAGTTGCTGGGCAGTCGAAGGGACGGGCTAAAGTCACATACAGTTTCTTGGTAGATTTTGCACCTGTACATCTGAAAAAACAAACAAAATATGAGTGTAGGGGGTTTTTTAAACTCCGTTGGTTCACTCTAGTATGTCTCTATAAAAAAGACCAACGGTTTCCATAAAATTTAAGAAAATTTGATGGTATTTGGCATAATGCTGAGGAGAGCACACTCCCGCAGGTCGGGAAATCGGGTAAGAGCAAAAATCATAATAAAACCTAAACCGAACCCCCCGCAGAACAACGCAAGAGTAAACATTTGACAAACATCCAAGGCAGAAATCACCACTTGCGTCTTTCGGACCGTCGTTGGCTCTTTTCCCTCTCCCCAGGCAAGCCCGACCAACCCCCCCTCACCCCCCCTAAGACAGATCGAAAATGAATGCGATTTATAGGTCGCTGTCGATCTGCTTACTTCTTCAGCTCAGGTACGGCAGGCGGCCTGCCACCTTGACGCCGCAACACGAAGTAACGCGACCGATGGCGGGGGCCGACCGAATCGCATCACTGCACCGACCCTTGGAACGTAGCTCCAGTCCACCCCATCCAGTTTCCGACCGGAAGTCGGTCTTCCAAGGCACGCAGTGTTGTCATTTTACTCATATAGCTATTGTCGGCATAGGGGATGGTGCAGGCTCGGGCGGTGCGAGGCGGGGCTGCATATTTCAATAGATCAGGCAAAGCTGCAGTGACATTAATAGCACTTAATTTAAAGAACCAGAGCCCGTATGACATGCAGAGACGTCGCTGAACTGAGTCGAGAGTGACAAAAGTGAAGCTCTCTCGTTAGTGGCTAAGTTTCCGCAACTTTGCAACACGTCCGTCCGCTCTAACCCCCAGCGACCTCCCTCTGCGTCTAACCCACTCCTGGGTCTAAAAAGGGCTCGAGCTTGGAGGACCGCGCATGATGCCGTCAAGATTGCTGGGATTCTAAGTGCCGGCAGCTCGTTTCTGAAAAACGTCGTGGTCCTTAGAAAGGCATCTTTTTGATTTCATTAGCTGATTGCGGCAACCGCCCTCCCAGATTATAGTGCAGAGAGTTCAGGGTTCGTACACCTTCGCCGGGTGAGGATGGATTGTCTTGCAGAAACGATCCAACCCTATCTGCTGGAAGTCTCAGGGAGGTGGTCCAACTGGGAACAAACATGCTTGTCCTAAAAAATAAGCTCGTCCACCAGCAAAGAATACTCCAAGACATTCCAGCGCTATGATTTTAATCCCGTCAATGTTTGAAAATGGCGTAGGCACGAAAGTATTCTACAACACCGCCCCGCTTACCCCCCCCAAATATCGAAACGTCACAGTCACAGAACATTCTTCCAGCCGGAGAAGGATTGCTTGTCACCAAATCAAACTAACCTCTAACCCACTCCCATCCCAACAAAAACCGCTCAAAAAAAATGAAAGTTAAGAGTATTAAAAAACACGGCTTTCAGGAGAAAAAAGATAACAATACAAGTGGTGCACGGGGCCTCACCAGGAGCCAATTCTGAAGGCACGCTTGTGGGCCAAGACCTCAGGTTCAGGAGAGATTAATGGTGTCTGAGTGGGGAGGGGTCAAGGCGGGCGTGTTCGAGGTGTGTAGTCGGGGCGATCAAAAGCCATAATAAATTACACGTAATAAGACGTAGTGTCCATTCCTTTCAGGTCGTGAGCTGAGTGGGAAGAAGAAAGTGGTCGGTTGGGCGGTGGGGCAGTGGGGGCGCGGGATGGAAAGGGGGCGGGAAAAAGGTGAGAGGAGTCCTGTGTTGGGTTGACGTTGCAGAATGAAGAAGAGAGAGGAGGGCTGAAGGGCGTTGAGGGGGGGATATTACTCGAAGAGGTGTCGATTCTGTTAATGGCAGGGATGGCAGCGGATGGGGTGCATTAGTGAGTGTAGGGCAGCTGAGTTAGAGTTGAGTGTAATATTTTACGGGATTTATTGTAGTGTGGGAGCGAACTAGTTGATGAGTGGATGAGTGAGGTTGATGGATGAGGTTTATGATGATTGTACTCGACGTGATTACGCCCTCCCGACTCAACCAATCAATATCGGAATGGTAAAATTAATGATTATTAAGATGATAAGATGTAGATTAACAAGTTAAGAAATGTTAACGTAAGATTCACTGGGTGGCATGGTGTGTGTGGTGGTTGACGAGTGGTGATTATTTTGTATTATTAGGTAGGTGTTGTTGTGGGGCTTGAGTGATCATGGATAGGGTGTGATTTGTAGCGGGGGAGGGGGGGTGTGGGGAGGTTGTAGCGGGAGAAGGAGAGTGGGTCCGGCAGGGGCTCGCGGGCTAGTAGGCTCCCAAGGGTGGATGTTGATCAGTTCAATAAGTGGGGCCGGGCGGTGATGGGGCTAGAATGGGAGATATGACTGCTGGGGGGGGGGGGGGGTGATAGATTAGCGGTCAAAGGCTATGGGAGTGCGGCGGGGGGGGAGCCTTCTGGGCTGCAGCGGAGTGCTGTGGCGCTAACGGTGAGTGGGCGGAGGGATGTTGAAGGAAGACGGGGTCAAAGCTGGCTGGATGTGGTTACAGGAGATGGGATAGTCCTAGCGAGCTTGTGCTGGTACCGCGATGACGGAGATGGTGGCTGGGTGTTAATGCAAGATCGTCACAGAGGCCAGCGGGGTGGTGACGCACGTGGAGTTGACGGGTCACGTGGGTGTAGCTGGTAGCTGTGCCTTTTGGTTGCCTGTTGGGCGGGAGAGGCAGGGGGGCGGTGGGGGCGGGCGGTTGCTCGAATGGAGCCGGTGCGGTGTCCGTACCATGTAGAGGGCAACCCCCCCCGCGTTCCCCCCCCTTTGGTGGGGGGTGGGTGGGTTGTGGGGGGGCCCCCCGAGCCGGGTGGCGGTAGGGAGGGGGTGGCTTGTGGGGTTTGGCGCGGCGCGTCCTTCGGGCGCAGGTGCCTTTTTTGGTGTGTGTCATGGGAGTGGTGCTAGGTAGCTTCGTCATCTGCGGCATTCTAATTTGTACGGGAGCAGGTGAATGACGGCTAGGTGTGTGTTCATAGCTTAGAGTAGGGGTGTGGTGGGGTTGCGACGCAACGGGGCTGGTCAGGGGGAGCAGCACAGCGGGGGGGCGAGCGAGCGGAGTGACGACAGGGGAGGGGGGGGTAGCGAGCAGGGCGCAGGGGGGAGGCATGCGATCATCAGGGGGTTGGTTGGGGGGGTGGGGGGGGGGGGGGTGGGGGGTGGAGGGGGGCGAGCAGCACAAACAATAAAAAAATAAAAAACGATGCGTAGACATTCCATCACCACCACACACCACATAACGGGGAGGGGGGGGGTCGGGGGGGGGTGGGTGGTACATAGGGGGCTAGATAGGAGGGGAGGGAGGGCACTACGATTGGGGGCCGCGTATACGACCAAACGGCGTATGCGGGTGCGAACAAACACTGCTCCACAAAAGCGACAGATGCGTGCAACATCACATCATTAAATACATTTTCACAGATATTAGACACTACTTACTACTTTAATTGTTAGTCTGGCGACCCAGCAAACCAACGCCGTTCACGCTACAGTCCATAGAACTCACACATTTTGCTGCCCTTTAGCACCACTCATGAACCCCGAACCTGATTCTGAGTAGCAGCAGGAACTCTCCTGAAGATTCAACGGAAAATATGTTGTGAATCTAGTATGGTTCTGTGTGCTGTAGGCTTGGATAATTACCAAAAACCAACACCAAAATGACAATCATACAGATATCCGCACTGAACTTCTACACCTCTAGTCATATCTGTCTCTGCTGAACCCACGACTTAAAACTATTTCCATGATTGAGAGAGAAACACACTTCCCTGCACCGCTCAACCAGCACAAAGACCGAAAAAACTGATTAGTTCAAGAAAGTGAGACTTTACAAACAAAGACCTGAGACACTCGTCTCGAACGTCCATGTTGCATGGCATTACCTAATAGAAGATATCAGACCCCCGAACGTTGTACACATGCATACGACCAGTGTGACTTCAGGCCACTGATGGTACCATTACTAATTACCTAAGCTGCAGCTTCAGTGGCTAAAACGTTTTTAATACCATACGTACTCTACCTACTCTCACTACTACTACTTATAATACCATACTACATCCTACTACAAAAAATCATACAACCTACTTTACTAACCTTACTTTGCTACTACTCTACTTTTGAGGTCGGGCTACTACGCCTCCTGGCTACCGAAATCTTCGGCTGCTGCTCCTGCTGCTCTGCAGCTGCTACTACTTAATACTACACTCACGATACTACCATCTACGTAACCTAACACGCTAACCCCCCCCCATCCCTGCCATTCCCCGCTCGCTGAAGTTCGCTGTAACTGCTTGTCCTGTCTCTCGCTTGCTGGTTTACTACCACTACCGTCCTTGCCTGGCCGCTAGGTAATTTTGGATACGAATTATATATTAACATAGTTTGATAATCATCTGGTTGAACGAGATGATCCATGTATTTCAGAACACAGTTTTATAAATCAATATCGAAGTGCTGACGACATAACCGCTGTTAGTGAAGTTGTTTGATTCCACCTTAAAACATCACAAATAATTAAACAGCACCACTGATGCTGTACATATAAAGGTTTCAACTTCCGCTGGTTTCTGAACATGGTGAATATCCACTAACGTGATGACGCATACGGGACCATGGGCTCGACCCGATTCCGGCTCTCTGGCGGCTCCTCCGTAGGTACCTTTGATAGACGCAGCCAAAATCGCACCATTGGTGACTTGGTATCTGTGCAATCATCAGTTTAAATACATAGTGTACACTACACAACGGATGTAGATGAGTGTGTGTTAGCTTGCTTTTCTTCGTGGAATAAAGAACACAACTAACACACTAAATCCGATGTCTCTCGCTGACGCCTCTGTCGGAGGCATTGATATACACTCCTCCCTCACCCAGAGCCCCCCCCTACCACGCCCCCCCCCTCCCCTCTCTTGTCTCTTCCTCCTGCTCGTCCCTACACCTTTCAAAAAGAAGAGTCACTATCATAGACCATCATGCAGCCTATACAGTACTATTTCTTTGCTGATATTTGGTGAATAGTTCGCAATACAGCTTGTCTTATGATGTAGAAGATCTTACAGTAATAAGGGGAGATGAAAGGTATAAACTGTAATACCCATTACAGTCTATGACATAAAAAACGGTAATAAAAATAAATTACATCCTCCATAAAATTCTCAATAAATCCGACCACACGAAATCTATCGGGGGTAACAGACCCACATCGTAAGGCAGATCGGATCCGCCTGACCTTCATTCTGTGACCCCATACCCTCCTGTTTTGTTAAAAAAGACGTGTGATGTTGAGAGGCTAAAAGGTATAATAATTTCACTTCCCTGGTTATCCACTCCCCGCCGGTTGGATATTGCCAAGATATTAGCTGGAGTGCAACCGCAATTCTGACCTTAGGGGTCCGAACTTACGACAAGAGAACCGTCACAGTCATCGTCCAGAAGTGCCATGACATCGGTGCTGCATGCGATACGTAGAACGACAGAAAAGACCAGCTGTGCATTTCTCAAGTGATTTTGCATGACTACCACAGTATACCCGCTCTTCAATCGTATTAGATGCTTGGCTCATCATGCACCCAAAAGCGCAATGACGAGACTAATGCATAACACAACCAGCGATGCACAGCCTAGTTTTAAAGTTACACGTTTGAAGTCCATGTGTTCTCATAAATCGAGTTGAAAGACGAAAGTGAGTATCGAAGGATAGCTATCAGCCTTGCAAGTCCGGAACGCACGCGTAAGCCCACACTGCCACTTTCATGATGGGTGAGACCCTAAATCCTTGCTAAAGCAATTAGGGGAATAATGTGCTTACTTATTACGTTCCAACGATTTAGATCAAAAACTTAATTATCCGACTGACAAAATAACACATCGAATCTGATATTAATAACACGATCAAATTTATAATCATAGAGACTAGTCCTATTCGATTGAATACAAGCTCGCTAAAAAACACTAGAAGAATCAATTCCCTACAGTCTGTCTTAGGAAAAATGATGCGAAGGAAAAACATCTCATAGGAATCGGCAAAAAATGAAAGAAAAATGATAATGACAAAATCATCGAAAATAAATCAATACATAAATAATAAAATAATATGAGGCTATCCTACAGACGGGCTTATATTGAACAATGGTAACGCCAGTGTTTAGAAAGACACTTCAAAATGCTAGGGAAGAATAACTCAGTTTCGCTATAAGCAATGCCACATAATTTTGAAATAAGTCAAAACAAGACCCACATTTGCTGCTGCCTACGCTAAGACTTCTCATCTAATCGATATATATGTTACAATTAGAATCAGAAGGTACCAAGTAAAATACAAATTGTACTCAAGCTAGAGTCGTCAGTAAAATCCGCGACACAAGTCCATATAGAGCAGCTAGGGACTGAACGTATTAGAATCGCTGTTGTAAATCACCTAGTATTCACAGCAAATAAACAACCTTAAAACTTAAGCTAGTTAGATTCTCTTATCATGATCCCTCTCTAGTACGCTGAAAGATAATGAAAGAACAAGCTATTTTTTACCACTACAAAAACAACTATTGAAACAAATAATATCTCACATATCCATCCCCTTCCAATTGTTGCCTTAAACAAATGATTTCTACAGGCGTTCGATAACTTGCAAAATGACCTGTAAAAAACTCCACTACATCCCCTCCTGGTTTCTAGTATTTTTCATCGGCGCTTATTACAACACCTTTTAATGGATATGCATGAATAATATCCGGTCCTCTTGACGGATCCCATTGGATACATATTTTTTGAATTCTCTCTTGCCGCCTCTCCTTGCGAGCGCCACACGCCGAATCCCGCCCTCTTTCAGCCCTTTTTCATATTCGTATTATTCAAGCATGGACTAAAGACAATTAATAATTCGGAATCGAGACACGCGTTAGTCGTTCGCGCACGTACTGTCTAGTATTGACGTCACTCCGATACGCATCTCGCTCGAGAACGCAAATTCTCATATGGGCAACGATTGTCCACAGTTACCTCCTCCATATAACTTCGATTTGAGACGCTCAATGCCCACCGAAATTTGATAAATGATCCCGGTCAAATAATCAGCTGATTACTATCCACATGACTAAGGGCCAATGCGTAAGCCAGTGCTCAAACTTCACGTCAACTGCCCTCGCCCTCACCACCCAATGAACCCACCGCAATACCCTATTAGAGGTATAGGTGATTGGTGGAAACTTAAACATTTTAGATACGGTAAACGTGGCCAGGAGAAGACGCTCATTGTCAGATACAAAATAAAGTCTAAACCAAAAAAAAACACAATACAATAGTGTATCTTGTCATTTTTCTGAAAGACATATTCACAAACATAATTATTATAACATACTGACTAAGCCAGCAACCACAAAAAATTTAAAATAAAATAAGCAAGGAAAAAACAGAACTTTTAAAAACGAGTTCCGGTTGTCTTCTCGAAACGCTGTGTTTCCTTCCTAAAGCTGTTGCTGTGAACGTTTTTTCTCGTTTTTCTTTTCTTGACTGACCACTTCGCACAGCTCCTGCACCCTTCACACGCAATGACAAAAGCCCAACTCAGCACCCTGATACGGCCCCCTTTTTGTCGGCCCCTCGGGCCTCTACTAGCGACATGATCTTCTCTCTTACCTGACTCAGTTTATTACTACACAACTCATTTCTCTACCTAATCATTCTCCCTAGCCACCCGTAACTTGCTTTTCTCTTTTCGCTTTTTTGTGTACAGTCTTATTAGGACTGATTCTTTTACAATGACCCCATCGTCATTTGTCGTTCATTGTTTGTATCATTGCGGTTTATCTTAGCCATATACTTTCCTTCTCCATTTACCTACCTACGCCACAGGGCATGCTCTGAAAATCCCATGTCAAAACTGTTTGAGAGTTAAGGAGCGATGTCAAAGTGCTGTTCCCCAGTTGTGCCTTTCACCTTTAACAAAATAACAGAAGGAACCTTTTTTGGCAGGTTATATTCGAATTAGGCCGAGAACATGTTCGCTAACAGGTGTTATAAAATTTTATTTTTCAATTTCATTTTCCATTCAACTGCGTTTTGCCAACACGTGACTTAATCTCTGTACCCAATAATCATTGAATTACAGTAAAGAGAATCTAGACATAAAGGAATTTGAAGCAAGAGGCTCCCACAACTGCCTATACTGATATACTTCTAAAATTTCCTTACGTATAATCTAACTTCAGCTTACCACCTCTACCTCGAAAGCTAAGAGGTGCAAGACCTGACTCTATAAACTCCGTTCTCACTGGCTTCTCCGTTATCAAGGTCAAAAACCGTGATTGATTGCAAAGTGTCCAGGTACGCATGTGGTTCCATACGGAGCAGTGTAGCACATCGAAGACATCCGTAGCAGAGGTGGTAACTTCAGCGTCTTTTCTCCCAGTCTTTGTGTTTACAGACTATTCTGCTGCCGGCCCCTGTCATCAATCCGTTTCCGATTGCAAAGAACATTAAAAAAAAAACATTATAAATTAGTATAGTTAATAACAGATACTCTCCACACACCACCACTCCACACATGCGGCGCTATGACTTGGCTCACACCGTCCGAGTATCATAGAATACGATGTGAGCCCCACACGCCTGGTTCGCTATCACTCTCACCTGTAATCTATTGTCCTACTTCTTAGACAAAAACCTTATATCATCATCACATGCCACTTTTCCTATGTACACTTTTCCATCATTCTCGCGAGTTGCAAAACGGCCTTTTAAGTAACGCGAAAAACGGTCTTAAACTGTCATATGGCTCTCATATGACTAGACATAATACCAATAACTAATACACCTTTGCCCTAGTAAGGAGAAGTTGCGATGCCTAAAAACATAAACCTGCTCCATGTCAATGTAGCCATGGTCAGCCAAGCTTCTTGTCGGCTAGCATCATCCTCTTGTCAACTAAAACCATGTTAAATGCTCACTCTCGCTGATCTTCTTAACCGTATATAAAGAAGTAACAAACAAGGACCAATATTAACACCTTTGAAAGGTATTCCTTAAGCAATAAATGAGACTGTGCGCTATTTTTTACTGCGAAAGCGACATTGCTGTAAATGCTGAAACTGTCACAAAAACATCCGACGATTCCTCTATATAAGACTCTGCCTCTAGTTTCGTCTCATTCTTTTTCTCCGCCACAAACAGTCTCCATAACACACTCGTCTTTCTTCGCGTTATTGCAAGGCGTACTCCCACACTCCACTTATCCCACATTCATTTTATCATTTCATTTCATGAAGATATCACCCACACCAATCACTATAACCCCATGAAACGTAACCCCTACTTTGTGACTCTGAAACGTAGAGAATTGGCAATTCTTTCCGAACGCATTTGTTGTATTTCTGACCAAGGCTATAAGGATTTCGCATAGCTACAATTTCACGCATGACAGACTCGAATCTATAATTTTATTTCAGCGCCCCAAATTAACACAACCGATTACAAATTGTGAGAGGACACACCCAAACTCACCAACCGAGCTTCTATGAGTGTATTGACCTTCATCAATGCTTCCTTCTTGAACACACCATTCATGTTCATACATCACTGTACTACTAAGTATTAAGGTTCAATCAAGTGTGTGTTATAGGCTGTCTTTATTCGTAAACCTTTCAAATTAAGTTGTTGTTCATGAATATGGCCTATCGCATTTATACGCCCTGCTTATGAACCTCTACACCACAAAACTGTGTATGTACTACCATTTTCCTATCGTGCTTCAGTTTTGCGAACTTGTGTGGGTTGTTTATTTGTGTAAATGCGTGATAGATAGATGGAAGAATGTAGCAAAAACGGGAATGTTCAAGTTTACTTGTGAACAAGGTGGTTTGAGAAGCAGCAGCCACCGACAAAGGAAATCCGTTGTTCCTCCTCCCTATAATATTAACTGAGGGAGCACGAACGTGACAGAGGCTGAGAGGAAGAAAGAACACCACGGACCCAAGATAAGAACAGAGGTTAGAGAGAGGAGAGAAGAGTGAGCAGAACCAGACAGAAGGTCTGAGCCAGACAACGTGCGTCCCTGGAACGGCGCAGAAGTCGGCAGCAAGGCTCTTCGGGCAATAAAGTACAATGCTGGAATAGAAAAGAAGACATGAGTTCAATTGAGCCCAGAGAGTGGTATAGAGACCAAGACGAAGAGTTCTAACTTCTTTCTCGTAAAACGGTCGGAGTTCCCAGAGACGAACACGACGAGACCCCATTCCTGAAATTCTGGTGCCAGTCAGCCAAATTGGCGTCCCTATGCACACACAGTCTAAAAGAAAACTCTTGAAGTGACATTGTTCAAGAATTGTAGGTGTACGTGTGTGAAAGTTGCTTGTAGTTGTGGTGAAATCTGGTCAGGGGTAAAGAAGCTATTTTACCTATACGCCCCGGGCGATTAGGATTCTTTCTTTGGTTCTTTGGGGTTAATGACATATACACCCATTTTTTCATGTGGGAAAAAAGCTTAAAAAAAACAAAACAAAACCACAACAAATCAAACAAAAAAAAACAGAAAACGGAAGTTGCGCAGGTAATGATTTTAACAACTATCACATGCATGCCCAACTTACTGGCAGATTTTTAATGCTAATCAGGAATTTACACAGACAGCTGCCCAATAAACGTACGGACAATTACCGGTCCCACTATCCACTGTACAACAGGAGATGCAGCGTCGTATTGGCCGTCACAAACCTATCGGCACAGCTTTTTTGACATCTTTATCAATGGAATTACATGGTGTAATGAATGAGAGGTTAATAACCAGAACGATCACATTGTTTTTTTTTTCTTTTTTTTTCATTACAAAAAAAATGTAAACTGGGTAGGTTAGATTTTTGGGGGGGGGGGAAGCTATATTTTACGCCCAACGACGAAAGCTGATAATTGGGGGAGTTTTAGATAGAACCAAAACAATCACCATATCATTTTTGTTAAATGGCTTACAGACAAAACCTTGAACCCTCCACCTCTGACTTGAATATTCGCGAAGTGGCTGTATACTATTAGCAGAAGGTTTCGTCCCTATGGGGCATCCGGCACGTTTAAACAGCGTCAAGGCTCATCCATCTCCTTCTTCTGCCGATTTTTTACTTTCACATTACCTGACATCTCAATAACCTTTTTTTTTTTTCCCTCCCTGCTGCGTGAAGAGCCAAGCGTCCTTTTCTTAACCCTGTGCCCGTACCAAGGTTGCTTTCAAAACAATAAGAATCAACAACTTTTTAAAAAAAAGTGCTGGTCACTCATTTGCTTTCTACAGAAACAAATTCTGTGTTTGTTGATCCTTCTGGCTGTCCGGTAGAATGCTTCTCAATAATAGCCTGGCATCAGCATGCGGAAATCATAAACTATTACACAAAAACCTATTAAGTGCGGATTCTTTGTTCTATTAACATCTCAACCTTGTCTCCACACAGAACTTAGCTTCATGATCGCTCCCTCCTCTTCTCTCTCGGGCATATAAAATTGGCCAGGAGTCTCGCATTGTTTGGAAACTGTTTAAAAAAAACATATTTTTCCCCTTTCTTTTATTTTTTTTTTCCTTTTTTTTTTTTGTTTCCGTTTCACACCTGTATAAAAGGGAGTTCCCTGATTTGGTGACAGCTACTAAAGGGAATGTTCGCTGTCTACTGCATTGTTAGTGTGCAGATATTCGAAGGAAAAATATTCCAGAACTTTTTTGGTGCAGGACAGCCTCAGTGGTGCGATTATATTCTTTTTCTTCCTGGTGAAAAACCTATTAAAGTTTTAGAGACCTTTTTTTGTGGTGACAAACGTTTGTTCCAAATGTTGATGATGTCGAGTTCATCTTAAAATCTTAAGCCTCCCGTCGTTCAATGACAGGTCGATGACCCGTGTTAACTTCACTCATTCCATCACAGGGATTATAGTGAATCCTGTTTGGTTAACCTGAAATAATGTGTCTTGCCCTAGGTCTTCCATAACCAAAAACTATTGACGGGTCAATGATGAGATTTTGAATTCTTGATCTTTGGGGGATAGAGGTTCTCATTAAAGTCAGAAATTATCGTCCTATATAAGTAACAGATGAATTAGCAGTCATTTGACAACAACTGAGATTAGAAAAAATTTCCACTTCGCTTTCTCGCGTGCTGTTCACACCTCCCCCTTTTGCTGCTGCTGTTTTTTTTTATTTTTTTTAATTTTTTTTTTACTACTAACGGCGATAATAACTCCTTCTGCTCTAGTTTAAGCCAAGTACGCACAGGTGCACTAAATAATGACTTTGTGAAGACATTTGTAGTGGGAATGTTTCCTCCACAAAGCGTCTCGACAACATTGAAGTTTATGAACAAAAGCAAACGAACCTCTTTGCTGTGTGTAAAGACTTACATCAAAATATTTGGAGAGGAGATAGTCAACACAAGCATTTTTTTCACCACTCACTGACATGATGTAACGATTATTAGAAAAATAGCAGGAACTTCTTTGTTAATGTATCTATGGTGGCAATCCTTAAGACCTGCTTGCAAGGAAATGATAGACACGTTGATCAAGAAAAAGCATGCTTCAAAGCAATTGAAAATAAAACTTTCTGTACATGAGCAGTCTATATAACATAAAGCGGTCGTGTAGTACGTGGAAAGTCATCAAAACAAAACAGCAGAGGAAACTGTTCGTTAACAATCACAGCGTAAATTGGTGAATGGAAAAGTGCCCCAACAACTATATATACCATTTCTAAACTGTCATGGTGCTTAAGCCTGAAAGGTTTCTGAGAATGGCCAGAGGGACAGCAAGCACTAGAATTCAGACAGAGATAGACAGATAAAGATAGAGAGGAATGGGCAAAATATTAGAAGTCTGACTATAGACTTATTTAAAGAGTCGAGCCGAGTTAGAGATCCAGAGTAGAGCAAACTGACCGGAAAAAGAGTGTGCCATATGCATCCTCACATGCTTCATTTTAACAATGGAGGCAGAAACAGTGACCCAAGCTGGTCTATATCAACAGACAAGCTTGAAAAATTAAAACAGTTTACTCTCAAACTCTGACAATAATCCAAAAGTGTTTTGTTGGTTTTTTTTGCCAGCGAAGGCAGTAGCTGATGTAGACTGAATGGATTTTTTTTTCTCATGTATATTCGTTGATAGAACATGCAAAATACAAATTTTAAGCATTTGTTTTTCTATCTACGTATCTCACTTCGCGGCAGTAACTTCACAGAGTTTGACATTATGTGACAGAATGTGATAATCTTGTTAACAGATGCTTGATCCGCCGATTGAACCATGGACCCCCACCAAAATCAATAGATGTGTTCATTCACGGGCAACGCTCCCTATTTAACCCTCCATGTTTTGTTCCGATCGTTTTGAGAGTTTTTGAAAGTTTAGATTATAACGCCCTTGTCTAAGGGACGTTAAGTTCTGCGTTTCATACAAATCTGCGACATAGATTCGCACGAAGATCAATGGTTTGCCCATTATGTCACGTTTTCTCCGTGTCTAGTGGAAATGCTTTCCAACCAAACCAAACCAAACCAAACCAACTGAAGGCATTTTCCATAGCATGTGAGAGTAACTAACATTTTTGTCAACAAGATAACGGTCTCTGAGGCTGTCGGGATATCTGTGTCACATATGCATATTAAACAGCGTTTATGAAAGAGCAATGAGAAGTGATGTTAGTTGTTCGTACGCTGCAGTGCTCATGTATATTGATTTAGATTTAAGGTGTTTGTTTGATTATCACTATTACTATACTGCTCAAAACAATTGAAAGGCCCACTACCACTTTTTAGGGTACCTTGTTTGACTTTATTTTTTTCCAATAAAACGGGCACTGCACCCACCCAAACTTACTGAATTTGGTTGCGTGCCTGATCAGTCAACTTGAATTTGATCAGTAATCAACTCAGTCTGTGTCATACACATCACAGCGGTGAACTGAAATGTGCACATACTGCACGAAAAAAAGGGTGCAAATCAAACAGGCCTGTGCAACAGAGCACATCTGAACTGCAGGAATACTGCAATGCACGTGCAACCCATGTCTTATCTGAAAGAGACTGGTGGGCATTTATGCCTGTGTTTACGGCACTTTTGGAACCATGCCTCGGAGACAACGACTGAGTCAGGATGACCAAGGGCGGGCAATTGCGTGGCTTCAGGAGGGCGTGGGGGTGCGAGAGGTTGGTCGTCGACTGTCAGTCGCCCATTCATTCAGACTTTTTGAGAGACCGCTTCAACCAGACAGGAAGTGTTGCTGTGCGAAGACGTCCAGAACGCCCAAGGTCCACCTCCAGGCAGCAGGACAGGTTTGTTGTCCTGTCGGCTCTGAGGCAGAGAACGGCCACTTCCGACACACTCAGGGGGCAGCTGCAAGCAGCCGGCAATGTCACCGTCAGTGACCAGACCATTCGGAACCGGTTAAGAGAGGCACACCTGCGCTCAAGACGACCAGCCGTCCGTCCTGTCCTGACACCAGCTCACCGTGCTGCTCGTTTGGCTTGGGCCAAGCGTCACTTAGCATGGACCAGAGATCAGTGGGCAAGAGTATTGCTTACTGACGAGTCCCGCTTTGCCTTATCATTTCATGACGGCAGGAACCGTGTCTGGCGGCGGCAAAAGAGACGCTATCACGATGGTCTCGTGTGAGCGAGCGTGATCGCTATGGTGGTGGATCCATAATGGTGTGGGGAGGGATGGCACGGAACTACAGACCCCCCTGCACATGGTGCAAGGCAACCTCAATGGTGTGGGCTACAGGGATGGCATCCTGCAGCCCCTTGTGCTGCCAGCGCTGCAAGCTATCGGACCAGGTACTTCTTCAAGACGACAACGCCAGACCTCACAGGGCTCGAGTCGTCAACAACTTTCTTCAGCAGCAACACGTGATCCACATGGACTGGCCAGCCTGCTCACCAGACCTTAATCCAATCGAGCACCTATGGGACGTGCTGGGCCGGCCACTTCGAAGCAATCACCCCCCGCCAGTTGACCTCAACAGCTGTTCCAGTTCCTTGAGCAGGAGTGGCAGGCAATACTCCAGATGACTCTGAGGACTCTGACTCAATCCATGAGGCAAAGGTGCATCGCGTGCATCCACGCAAATGGCGGACACACGCGTTACTGACTGTGGTTTTTGTGTATCTCTGGCGTTCTGACTTTTGAAAAGATGGGTAGTGGACTTGAAAGTGACAAAACATGCTGTTCGAATCAATTTTGTCATTAATCTGTGTCATTGGCGTTTTGATTAATGGCTGAAGTAAAGTTCGAAAGCATTGTTTTTGGTTGTTTCCGTTCTGTTGTGAAATAGCGAGAGAATTTCCAAGTGGCCTTTCAATTGTTTTGAGCAGTATATTTTACTATTCGTGTACGTACTTCCTTTAAAATCATTCATTATAAATGAGTATAATTGATTTTTACATATTGCTGTTTTCCTCTTATTTTTGTAGTTTTGCATTATCCTGTTATTGAAAATAAATACAGATTCTGTAAACTGTCAGTGTACACAGATATAACCTTATGCATATTTGCTTTATATGTACATCTGCAGATGTCCGTGTGCACGCATGATTTGCAAACGTACATGTGCGAACTCAAAAACACGTTTGTGAATGCACACACACGCAAACAAACTCATGTGCACATGAATGCATAAGCACGTACTAATTCGGACACACACACACACACACACACACACACACACACACACACACACACACACACACACACACTCACACACACACACACACACACACACACACACACACACACACACATACGCACATACACACACACGCACGCACGCATGCACGTACGCACGCACGCGCACACACACACACACACACACACACACACACACACACACACACACACACACACACACACACTCACACTCACACACACACGAGACTAAGGTCTTTGCACAGACCTCCAAAAGCAGGTACCTAAGTCTCGATCACCGCTTGCTGAGTCAGATACTTCGGACTCAAGCGTACATGTAAACAACACCTGACAAGAAGTGAAAAAAATCTGTATATCATTGTTTCTACAATCAAAAGCAAACAAAAGCAAAAGATCAATTTGGGGGGGGGGGGGGGGATAAGATTGGTGAAATCAACGTCATCTACAGCTCATCCACACAGGGAAACTTTGAACAGATCATTGAACGTAGACAAGAACATCATTGTGTGAAAACAATCTATTTCCCATATATTGGAACGGGAGGGAGGGGGTGTGCTTTCGAATAGGACGTGCTCGAAAGTGTGCTCAAAAAGTTATATACTTGTGCCTCTACTGAATTCGGTACAGAAAGAAATCAAAATAGCAACAACAATACTGTTAAAGATGATTCTCTCTTCACAAAGGTACCCACACATAAGGTTGAAATATGCCCATCGAGGCAGAGCAAAACCGTATTACATTATTACAATGATGTATTTGATACCAGTCGTTTGTTGACTACTCTTTGGTCTACGTCTTATGTCTGTTACCTTGTTACCTGTGTGGTGGTAATAGTACATTTGTAGAAAGTTCACTTTTCTGCATCGCATTATGTATTCAAGAAGCGTCACCCCGCATTGTTTGTGTGCTTGCGTCGTGGCTTGCACACTGACATCATGTTTTCATAGTTAGGTCAGTAAAGCGTGTAACGAAACTTTCACGATTCAGCTAGGACGGTCAGCCTCAAATCTTACGTCCGATTTGAAGTGCAAGTAGACGCACAGAATAAAACCTTTCTAATTCCTTCCTTCACATCGCCTCGCCAAAACCATCCCCCGACTTTCTCCCGATCTTTGACATTTGGATAGAATGGGTTGTCTAGCCTGTGTGTGTGTGTGTGTGTGTGTGTGTGTGTGTGTGTGTGTGTGTGTGTGTGTGTGTGTGTGTGTGTGTGTGTGTGTATGTATTTCTGGTAGAATGTTTGATCACATTAAAATCTTCCAAACGGAAAGAAGCATATGTACACGGATTGGAAAAAAAACTTATTCATCTTTTAGGAATGTAGATATCCTCATTCCTCAGGGATCAGTTATATCTCCCATGATGTTCACAATCCTAATCCATGATCTTCCCAAATCTATGTCAAAAACAACGCATGTAGTTCGATATGCAGATGATATCGCTATTTGGATTAACTGTACATTAAGGTAGCATTCCAATAAAAGAACAATAAACTTTGTACAGAAGCTGTACCAAAAGGGATCGGAGAAATTATCTGTATACATAAAGAACAACGGATAAGAACTATCTGGAGAGAGAAAAAAAAACATGTCTTACGTTGTTTAGCACCAATAACCCAAAGATGCTACCTTCGCGTTTGCTAGATGGCCAGCTTCTATAGCATAGATAAAAAATAAATTCCTGGAGGTATGTTTAACTCCAAAGCCGAACTGGAAAACACATGCTGAAATTTTGATTGATGAAACAAGATTAAACGTTCTTCAAGTTATACGCGGTCAACCATGGGGTCAGAACTGTCATACTCTTTTACATCTATGCATATCTTTAGTCCAATCGAAATCGACATATGGACAGGAAGTGTATTGCTCTGCGTCTGATTCCTTTTTAAAGAGATTGTGAAGTTTGGATGATAAGGCTATGAAATAAGCTCTGGTAGTAGTCCAGTTCAAACACTTACAGATGTTGTAAAAAAAAACATATGTTACCCCTAAATGAGACGCGAATATTAGATGTATCCAAATATATTGTCCGAAGTCTATCTGTTGAAAAGCCAGTATCTGAAGATGTAGTGATGGATTCCAGTAAAGATTTTCCTATGAGGTCTGAAAACATGTCATATATTCATTCAATCAAATAGAAACTACACATCTAACTTTATCCCACATTGTAATGTTGATTTTACTGCTATACAAGAATTTCCTGCAGTTCATCCAATGATTTCTTGGGAGCACCTAAATGCTTCTTTTGATTACAAGTACACTATGTAAAGAAAAGTGATGATGTCAATATTTTACAAGTGAAGTCCCTGAACATTTAGAAAACAGCTATCCAAATCATATAAAAGTGTTTACAGATGGGTTGGTAATAGTATCCTCTGACAGTGGTTCTGGCTTCATAATACCAACTTTAAATGTCAGGAAATAGTATCGTTTAGGACAGGATTTTCAATCTATACCTCAGAATTATATGCAATACTGAAGGTTTTGACTTACATATACGATACACCAATTGCTTTCTACAAACACATACCGTGTGTTGATTACAAATCTGTTTTACAATCACTTGAGCGTTGGGACTGAAAAGCTAGAAAAGATTTCCCTTCTTAAAATAAAACATTTACTGCATTGCTTAATAGCTCTCGGCATAAGAACTGATTTTTGTTGGGTCCTATCTCACTGTGGCATAAAGTGAAATGAAATAGCAGACAGTCTCGCAAAACAAGGAGCAAATAGCACGCTGAAAATTTATTAAACAATCCTTTAAATTTGTCACATTGTGAATTAATTCAAATTATGAAAAAAGTATATATACATCAGCAGAATTTTCGTCTAAAAAATGGCTACTTTACCGTCGTGCCCAAGGCACATTGTTAGGTTAATTCATGAATTAAGGCTGAAAACTTGGAACACTAAATTTTTTCGTGGTATTACTTGTGAAAAAAAAAACAATCTGTGCATCATCTTTTGTTTCAATGTTCAGTGTTGACCTCGCCCTATCAGAAGAAAGGTATTGAGATGAGTGACTGATAATGTCAGTACTTTTTTTTACATGATTCATATGTTGCTGAAATTGTCACAGGTTGCAAACTTTTTATAAAGATCAATAATTTTGTGTACCACTAGGGTATTTCACTTATGTAAATATGCATACATCTGATGTGGGGTTGAAAATACTAACATGGATAAGTTGAGTGCGGAGATTTTTTTTCGTAATAAATGTTAATATTATCTGGCGATGAAGAAAACATTAAATAAACCACTGAACTGATCTGAAGTGTGTATGTGTGTTGGCGTGCGTGCGCGCGCGCACGCGCGCGCGCATCTGTGTGTGTGTGTGTGTGTGTGTGTGTGTGTGTGTGTGTGTGTGTGTGTGTGTGTGTGTGTGTGTGTGTGTGCGTGTGTGTGTGTGTGAGTGTGAGTGTGTGTGTGCGCGTTCGAGTGTGCGTGCGTGCGTGCGTACATGTGTGTGTGTGTGTGTGTGTGTGTGTGTGTGTGTGTGTGTGTGTGTGTGTGTGTGTGTGTGTGTGTGCGCGCGCGTTCGTGCGTGCATGGGTACATGCATGTGTGCAGGTGTTCATGGATCCCCTTTTATGTGTATGTACGTATGTTCGCGCGCGGATATTTTTTTTTTAAGATTTTCTATTAAAAAAATATACACAGAGGTTGGCAAAAGCATATTATGGAGGGAACAGTGTGCCGTTAGTACCCCTGACATTCGTGGGCATGAGCAAAAAATATGTCAGTCTACAACTATGCTTCAGAAAAAAAAAAACGATGAAGTAAGGGAAAATACTTCTAATCCAAGCACAACAGAATTATACGCGAGGAGAGACACATGGTAGATCACTGATACATGCTTATGTACTTGCGTTTCCTGTTACCAGCGCAGGAAGGCGGTATATAAAGAAATGCCTTGTTAGTCTGCAGTGTAGCATGTTATTCACCACAACACGGGTCGACCCCTAAGTATTGAAGACCAATTCCATCCACAGGCACTGCCACCATCACCACCACCCCTCTCCCAGTTCCCCTGGAATTACCCCCATTACCGTTCCCGACATATACTTGCTGTGCAACTATCGTTTCATTCGATTCTTTTTCGTTTACACACACACACACACACACACACACACCACACACACACACACACACACACACACTGCAAAGGTTCACACACACACACACACACACACACACACACACACACACACACACACACACACACACACACACTGACACACGCGAGCGCGCGCGCGCACACTCAACAACAAGAGCAACGCCTAACACACACACACAACACACACACACACACACACACACACACACACACACACACAGAGAAAGAGAACACACACACACACACACACACACACACACACACACACACACACACACACACACACACACACAGACACACACACACACACACACACACACACACACACACACACACACACACACACACACACACACACACACATATGGAAGAACAACAGAGTGAGAGATAACAGACTTCGTTGATCAATACTGTTTCGTTCTATGTTTTTGCTAACCTAGTTGGCATAGCATTCATTATACTTGTACTCACCGTACTGGTGATGGGAGAAAAGGAAGTACTTAATAACTACGAACGCGTGTACGTGTGACTGTATAAGTTTGTGCGCTTGCTTTCATACAACAGATGTCTGTAACTGTACTTATGCGTGTACATTTATTTGCGTCCTGTTCACTTGCATACGCATGTGTATGTGTGCGTGTGTGTATGTATACATGTGTGTATGTGTGCGTGTGCGTGGGTGGGTGGGTAGGTGTGCGCGCGCGCGCGCGCGCGCGCGTGTGTGTGTGTGTGTGTGTGTTGTGTTTTTAGACGATTGTGATATTTGTAAATGATATACATCAAGATGACATTGATATTATTATACAATGAAAACATAATTGAAAATAAAGCTTAAATCAGTGAACATGAACAGCATAAACAATGTTTGCTTAAAAAATACTGAAATCTCATACTAATGTACTGATAGGGCTGCGAAGTAAAATATTTTGATACATTAGCCAAAAATGAATGATTTGAAATCAGAGTCTTAAAATCATCAATTGTAGGATTATTTGGCAACTGAAAATTGGGTAGGTACTGCCGCATAGTGGGACAGTTAAATAGTACATGAAATGTCAAAAGTCTTTCCCCACATATGCATTTTGCAGTATCAACATATTTACATTTTAATGAATTATATTTAAGTCTAAAACACAAACTGGAAATTTCCCTTGGAAAAAAAACGTTCAACAAAGACATGCTGTAAGAGGTGTGCCGATTTTGCATTATAACCCACACGAGCTTTGGTGTCTTTTTCTAAAAGATTATAGCATTCCTTTACAGACAAAGAATATAAACGTTTTCACAACGAATACTTTTGTCCTGCACCTCCTCTAGCTACTCTGTCTGCCCATTCGTTTCCATAAATACCACAATGTGATGGAACCCAAGTAAATGTTACACTGGAACCCTTTTGAATTAGAAAATGTATGAGATGATTAATTTCAATTACTAAGTCACATCTGTCTCTAGACTTCATGGATTTCAGTGTGAATAAGACAGACTTAGAGTCAACACAAAAAAGTATTGGAAATATAACCATAGGAAGATTAACAATGTATCGCAGTGCCATGAGAATGGCTACCAGTTTCCGCGTGAAAACAGAATGACCTGCACCAATATGGAACGATTTTTCTTCTTTAGACCAGGTATTACAAACCCAGCACCAGCCACATTAGTGTCAATAAGAGAACCATCGGTATATACCTTCAAATGGTTAGAATAATTTGAATGAACATGAGAGCGAAAAGAAGCAGCAAGTAGATGAGGGTTATCACTCTTTTTTTAGATCGTCATTGGAGAAGTCAAAATCTGCTCTGTTCAGTTCCCATGGAGGAATTGGAGACGTAATCGAACGCTTACCTATATCTTTAGTTTTCAGATCTAATCTACTGTGAATATCTGATGTATAAGTGGCTATTGTTGTCAAAGATTTTATGGCCCTTGCTCTTTTTGGAAATTGAAGATCTGATCTAAGTACGTTTTCATTCACGTTGACATTTTCAACAGCACTGCTTCTTATAATGTACTTAGCTGAAGACAGTTCTCGATAAATCGTTCAAAGGTAGAACACCAACCTCCCCATATGTAGCAATAGTCGGAGTGTGTGGACAGGAACTCCCAAAGCTAATTTATATGCTTTAGAGTCAATACTTTTGTAATTTCTTCATAAGATATTTAGGAGCAGAAAAATAAACTTCTTGGCCGTAAGTCAGCTTTGATCTAACCAAAGATGTTGCAAGAAGAGTCAAGCTTTTTTGTTTCTTTAGCCCAATTTTGTCTGCTTATAATTTTAAGCAAATTTAAGCTTTTTTTTTTTTGAGCTTTTGATAGACTGTTTTCAATGTGAAATTTCCATGATAATTTCGATGTAAAATAGACACCTAAGAACTTTGTTATGTCTTTGAATTGTAACTCAGCTCAGCTCAATATAAGAAACTAGGTAATCTTCTGGGAGGGTCACCAGCACTAAATACCATCATGTGAGTTTTTTCAACAGATAAAGATAAACCATTCTCTGTAAAAAAAAGCACTTATCTTATCTAATTCAGACTGATAACAGATCTGAATTTGTTTCAGTTTTCTGTTTGAAATAGACTTCAATTTTGCATCCAACCAAATACAAATGTCATCAGCATATTGAACAATCCCAACATTCTTTGATATCTTCTTAGAAAGATCTGATATCATAATACTGAAAAGATAAGGAGCAATGAT
Source organism: Conus betulinus (assembly GCA_016801955.1). Taxonomy (NCBI): domain Eukaryota; kingdom Metazoa; phylum Mollusca; class Gastropoda; order Neogastropoda; family Conidae; genus Conus; species Conus betulinus. Next base: position 31,817 of record JADBJO010011885.1, read on the forward strand.
GGATCCTTGGGGAACTCCCATATGTAAACCTCTCTGGGAAGAATATGCATTTTCAACTCTTGTTTTTACCAAGTGATCCGTTGTAGATCTTCCCGACCTAAAACCAGCTTGATGGACTGGAATAACATTGTTTTTTATCACAATAGTGAATTAGGCGAGCAGTTACTATCTTTTCCATTAATTTACATGTGTGTGAAGTAAGAGAGATTGGCCTGTAACTGTTGACATCTCTACAGGGTTTGCCATTTTTAAGTATGGGAA
>JADBJO010011885.1:37011-61654 GCA_016801955.1 Conus betulinus
CGGCCACACACATGGACCGAACGGAACATAGTTAAAAAACAAAACGCTGGTGTTGCCCATCTCTGTCTCTTTTTCTAAAACAACACATAGAAAAAAAAACACGCACGTGGCACACACACGCACATCGCACAGCACCGGAAGTACGTATGCACACGTTTTGTGATCCCCCTTTTTTTTTTTGTTTCAAGAAAGGAGAGAGAGAGTAGAGATTGGATGAGGAGGGCGGGCTGGGGAGAGGGGGGGGGGAGGATTGGACTCAAATATTTCATTGAGATTGAAAACCGCTTAGCCATACTTGTGATTTTGAATCATGCCTAAAAAGGTTAAGGTTAGTTAGAAAAACAGAGAGAGAGTAGACGTGAGAGAGAGAGAGAGTGAGGAGAGAGAGAGAGGAGGAGAGGGAGAGAGAGAGAGAGAGAGAGAGAGAGAGAGACGCCCTTCTATCTCTTTAAACAGGTAACCCTTTCCCTTGTCTTTCACCTCGAAAACCGGAACCGGACGGCATGAAAAATGTTGCCCCGTAACATTTCCGGCTAAACAGGACAAATCAGGCGGAACCACTCTTACAGACCACCCAAAACGGTAACTTACGGGGGTAGATAGCCCACCTTGCTGGTGAGAAGGAGGAGGAAAAAAAACGACTGGTTTTCGCTCAGTTTCTCGTTTTATGGGTCAGAACAAAGACCTTTCTGCCGACCTCTGTGACCCCAGTGCCAGGAGGAGAGCTCAAAGCCTGTCCCGCCAATGGACGAGGCTAATGAGCTCGCCCACGATGGAAGGTCGACAGAACCATAACAACCCCCTTAAACTGGGACATCAATGGACGGCTTTCCTGCAGACACCGGTCAGTGGCCCGGAAAGCAGCAACATGAAGCTTCTGGAGACTTAGTTCCCCTGGGAGACCCCACGGTGGTGGTCACAAGAGCAGGCTCTGCGGAAAAAACTGTCGGCGTGTTTCCGCCCTTGGCCTTCAAGTTCCTGCCTTCCCCGGTCATTTGTGTTGCTGCTGAGGTGTTAGGTCAAAAAGCTGAAATGTTAAGTCTGTTGGCTGTTACGATGAAGTGTGTTTTCTGGTTTGAACCGCAGATGAAAAAAAACGTTTGTTTAAAACAGGCCAACAGTGGGAGAAAGGCAATCCATGCCTTTTTAATCGGGGAGGTGGAGAGGAGGGGGAACAACGAAGGGGAGGGAGGCAGGGCATAAGTGGGGCAGGGAGGTGTGGGAGTTAGTGAGGGGTTAGGGACCTGTACAAGGTTAGTAACATTTATGCTTGCCAGATTCTGTTCTCTCTCTCTATCTCTCCGCTCTCTCTCTCTCATACTCTCTCTCTGTCTCTCTTCTCTCTCTCTGTCTCTCTCTGTCTGTCCCCCTTTCGCACTCTGTCCTCTTTTTCTAGTCTCTGTTCTGTCTGTCTGTCTTTTATCTTGCTCTCTCCCCCCCCGCCTCCCTCTGCTCTCCACCACCCCCACCCCACCCCCCCCCCCCCCCCCCCCCCCCCCCCCCCCCACACCCCCCCCCACCCATAACACAACACAATTTGCATGACTTATAAAGATCATGTTTTATTTTCAGCTTCCAAAACCGCCCCTCCCACCTTCGATGTTAATATATCATTTTACAAAAAACTCCAACGGTCATTCATTTTGCCTTAACAAACAAATTTCTTCAGTATGCCGCCCAAAACTACCATTGTTATCTCCACGAAAGTACGAGAGAAATTTGCTGACATCGTTCGGTTTCATATGGTTGTAGTGTGTTTTTTCTTCAAACCTGTGTTGTTGTGATGTCATACAGTCCTCCAGTGTGTTAGGCAACACATGGCACGTCATCCAAGAGGGGTGTTTCGTTCGTGCCCTGTTTGCATGTCACTTTTTTACATGGAAATTCATGTTCACTCCCATCGGTCATTCGTCTGACTTTGTCTTCTGTTATTCTTACATTTTTCGTTCCGTAGATTGCGGTGCGGTATGTGTTTAAAAACTATGAAGTTGCAGCATGCTGCCTCAATCCAACCCCCGTGGTAAAGTAACCCCTTTGAAGAAAATTGCTCCTCACCCCCTTTGATCAGGATTTGGTCAAGAATTGGTTCAGTTGCGTGTTGCAGTATGCGCGTCAGTGCATTTTTCCGTCACTGCGCAGTAGTATCTTCACTCTCTCTCTTCCTCCTCTCTCTCTCTCATCCTCTCTCTCTCTCCTCTCTCTCTCTCTCGCTCTCTCTCTCATTCTACCTCTCTCTCTCCCTGCCATCCCTCACCTCTTCTCTCTCTTCTTCCCACCCCCCACTTCTTTACTCTTGACTGTCTCGTCTCATCTCTCATACATACTCTCTCTCTCCTCTCTCTGTCTCGCTCTCTTCTCTTCTCCCATCTCTTTCATGGGTTTGTCTCTGTCTCTCTCTCTCTGGCTGTTCTGTCTCTCTCTCTCTCTCTCTCTCTCTCTCTCTCTCTCTCTCTCTCTCTCCCCCTCTTCTTTCTCTTTAGCTTCCCATCCCATTCTGTGTGTGTGTGTCTTTCTCTTCCTGTCTCGTCTGTCTCTCTCCACCTCTCTCTCCTCTCCTCCCCCCCCCTCTCTCTCTCTCTTCTTTCTCTCCCACTCCCTGCCTTCGTACTTCCCTTCCTTCCCCCCTCTCCCTCTGTCTGTCTTGCTGTGTTGTGTACCAATATCTAAGGTGTTATTTCTTTCCAGCAGAACCCATGGTGTTGGAAAGTGCCAATGTTGCGAACGATTTGGACGACACAGTGACCAGTATCTAAAGAGAGCGTTATGATCAGAAGACTGGATATGTTGAAGAAGGAAGTGCGAGTGATGTTGTGTTGATGGAGACTTGGTCGCCTTTACCACGCCTTGTGTCTTGTTTCTCTGTGTCTGTCCATTGTATTCATCGTGTCTGTCTTGGGCCTCCCCGTTTCTCTCTTTCCCTCGTCACTGTGTGTCATTCTAGTACTCGGGGTGACATGTGGAAATGTGTGCCAAAGATTTGTTTTAACCCCCCCCCCCCCCCTCCCCAGCCCCTGTCTTCTTTTGTTTGCAGTTCCATTTTTGTCCGGTCCTTTAGGATTCACTGTTTGACCCCACGCTGTTGAAACTCCCAATACCTTTGGAGATGCAGAAGAAATTCAAACACTGTTATCTTCCCAGTGTTAAAAAGGCGATGTTCCGTGGGGTTTCCAGTTCTTATCCCTGTGTTTTAGCTGAAGACCAGTTCTCTCAGCGAGTCGTATAGAAACTTTTCTGACTGACCTTTCTTTCTTTGTAGTGACGTAGTGGGATCAAGAAAGCGTCAAATGTAGAGACAACTCAGAAAAATTTTGTCACGACTTGTGGCTTTGACCGTAGTTTTTTAGAGAAGAGAAATTCCCTTAATGTCTTACGACCGTAGTTTTGGGTGTGTGGTCTGTCCTTGGGACGACTCCCTTTGCCCCCCCCCCCCCCCCCCCCCCCCTTTTCTCCAGTAACGCCCCCACACCTCCCTTTGCCATCCTATCATCATACCAAACTCCTCTCCCACCCACATCTTCATCGCCTCCTACCCCCCCCCCCCCCCCCCCCCCCCCCATCTTTTGTCCCTGTGCCTCTTTCTAGCTCAGTTCGTCTGTCAGTCAAATGCCTTCCTCCTCTTCTGTTTTGGTTGGTTGGTTTGTATCTGTGTCTACATGTTTAGTTTTTATCAATCATCGCTTTTTTCTCACCCGTCGATCGTTCCTTTCAGTCTTGATATGTTTCTTTTTTCATTCACAAGTCTTTAACAACAAGAAAAAAAAGGCGCGAGGGAGAGCGAGGACCTTCACCACGGTTGAACAGAATCTGGATCCGTCCTTTGATCTGGATTTATACCAAACTGATAGGCAAAAATGTGTGCGTGTTTACTGTCACAAGAGAGGAGAAATGACGAAGGTAGGTAGGCTGGGGTTTTTTTTTTTAATTTTCTGTGAACTGGCCGGCCTGTGAGTGAAATCAAGTTCATTTTAGAGAAAGTAGTAGTATGCACTCATTGAAAGAGTGACTTCCCCTGCACAATTTTCATAAGACAGAGAAATACACAAAATGTCACTACAAGTTTTCATGTTCCATGTGTCTGAGACTTGTCAACTGATAAAGACATATTTACTGTCTTCATGGTCAATGTGTCATAATCTTGATAAATGACCCCGTCCGTCATTTGATCCAGGTCCTCACTGAACTGTCATGGGTTATTTTTCGCCACTTTTACCTCTGTCCTTTAAAGCGCCCTTACAATGGGCTCAGTGGTTTGAGTCATATTGGGCCACACTTCATCTGTCCTTTAAAGTGTCCTTACAATGGGTTCAATGGTCTGGGTCATTTTGGGCCACATTTCCTCTGTACTTTAAAGCGTCCTTACAATGAGCTCAGTGGGTTCAGTGGTTTGGGTCATTTTGGGCCACATTCCCTCTGTACTTTAAAGCGTCCTTACAATGAGCTCAGTGGTTTGAGTCATTTGGGGCCACATTCCCTCTGTCCTTTAAAGCGTCCCTACAATGGGTTCAGTGGTTGGGGTCATTTTGGGCGACATTCCCTCTGTCATTTAAAGCGTCCTTACAATGGGTTCAGTGGTTTGGGTCATTTTGGGCCACATTGCCTTTGTCCTTTAAAGTGTCCCTACAATGGGTTCAGTGGTTTGGGTCATTTTGGGCACATTCCCTCTGTCCTTTAAGAGTCCCTACAATGGGTTTGGTGGTCTGGGTCATTTTGGGCCACATTCCCTCTGTCCTTTAAAGCGTCCTTACAATAAGTTCAGTGGGTTCAGTGGTTTGGGTCATTTTGGGCTACAAGCCCTCTGTCCTTTAAAGCGTCCCTACAATGGGTTCAGTGGTTTTGGGTCATTTTGGGCGATATTCCCTCTGTCCTTTAAAGCGTTCTTACAATGTTCAGTTTCAGTGGTTTGGGTCATTTGGGCCCACATTCCCTCTGTCCTTTAAAGTGTCCCTACAATGGGTTCAATGGTTTGGGTCATTTTGGGCCACATTTCCCTCTGTCCTTAAAGAGTCCCTACGATGGGTCTGTGGTTTGTGTCATGTTGGGGCCACATTCCCTTTGTCTTTTAAGCGCGTCCTTACAATGGGTTCAATGGGTTCAGTGGTTTGGGTCATTTTGGGCCACAAGCCCTCTGTCCTTTTTAAAGCGTCCCTACAATGGGTTCAGTGGGGTCAGTGGTTTGGGTCATTTTGCTTTGAACGAAGTCCACAAACAAACCAGAGGACCAAAATGAACTCAGCTGTGGTGGAGGTAAATACTGGATACTGTCCTTGAGTTTTTTTGTTGTGGGTGGGTGGGTGGGGACGGGGCGGGGTGGCCAGAAATATCATTCGACGTACAGTCTTCTCTCTCAGCGTAGCTGCAACTCTGGAACCAGCAGTGCATGTAGAGCACTTCACACACAAAAGGCCTCTGTGCACCCAGACGTCTTCTGTTCTGACGTGGAATGCTCAAACTGTGTCTCCTGTGTTGCCTCTTGTCACGATGTTTGACCTGAGATCAGTGCGACCGAGGAGACGTGCTGCAGAAAATTGGGGGATTGACTTTGTGAATTAACAAGTTATGGATTAAAATATGTCGATGATGTAGTCAGCTTGGAAAAAACTAGCATTTGTTAATCATTCGTACCTTTTAAAAGAGTGAAGAAGCTCCGTGGTGCGTTCCGTGTCATGTACCCCTTACAATGAAACATATTCGTTTAGAGTGTTGGGACTTGCATGATGCGAGACACAAACATTTTACAGCAGACTCCGTGAAAACTATTTTTTCAGAGATATACCACCTGACGTGATCTTTGAGTTTCTGAAGGAGATTTTTCATCTCATCTAAGATTTTATGGAAGAAAGATTTTTAACGAAGTTTCTGGTACGTTTTTAAAGATGTATTTTAAAGAGAGTGTGTGAAAGGTTGATGACTTGTGAGTTGATTTTTTTTGATGTGATGACAGCCCTGATATGGCCCTTTGCGGTCGGCTGGGCTATAAGCAACAGTACCTTACCTTACCTATTCAACCTGACGTGGTTTGCGTAAGTGAAGGGGTGAAATATGAGTGATGTCTTGTGCTGCAGTGTTTTTGTTTCCTCTGCCACCCCCTTCCCTCATTCCTCCTTTTCTCTCTTCACACCCTCGTTCCACCCTCCCCCCTGTCACGGATTGTTGTTAAATATGTGTTTATCGCTTTGCTTTGTATTGTGATTCCTGCCTTCCTTATTTTTGACGGCCATGATGATGGTGCTGACCACGTGACCTAAGCACTCAGTGCCTGATTGTCTCTTCGGGTACAGCTTTCGTCAGGTGTCAAGGTAGCCTCACCCATGCTCGTTGTTCCCACTCTTTGTCCGACTTGATGACTCGACACGTGTATTCATTTATTTGCTATAAACCCCTACTCATTGTGATCACATGACTTAGTAGATATGGTGTAGCGTGAATGAGTTGATCCGCACGGGGTAAAACGCCTCCCGATGACGCTTAAGCAGAAAGCTCTCAGCTGCTTCTCTCGTGTGTAATTGAAGAAGCTGCCTTTTCCCCGTACATTGCTGCATCTTCTGCACAGTCACTGGCCAGCAGAAGCCGTGTGGACACTGACAGACAGGTCCCGTTCTGATTGTCCTTGTTCACAGCACTGGTCAATGGACCTCTCTCTCTCTCTCTCTCTCTCTCTCTCTCTCTCTCTCTCTCTCTCTCCCTCTCTCTCTCTCTCTCTCTCTCTCTCTCTCTCTCTCTCATTCTCTCCGGGTCATCTATCCAGGCACTCTTCTCACGGCTACTGCGGTGACAGAAGTCAGTAGGGAGCAGGCAGCACACAGCCAGCCAAAGCCTCTGTGGCTGTAGTCATGATGTAGATGTAGGTCCTGGCTTGATGGCTGTATCATTAGGTGGGGGATGGTATGTGGAAGAACGGTGTAGGGAGTGGGTAGGAAGGAAGGTATGGTGTAGGATTGGGGGGGGGGGGGGGGGGGGGGGGGGGGGGCGATTGACCTGGTCTCATTACCGCATCTTTGGTGCTGTTCTCGGTTCCTATAATGTGGCTGCCTCATTCTCTCTCTCTCTCTCTCTCTCTCCTCTCTCTCTCTCTCTCTCTCTCTCTCTCTCTCTCTCTCATCTCCTCTCTCTCTCTCTCTCTCTCTCTCTCTCTCTCTCTCTCTCACTTCACAAAGACCTCTCTCGTTATTTTTGCGATGGATCTGGTGAATAAAACTCGTACAAGATAGTTCTACTGAAAAGAAGACTTTTAGAAGTGTGTTACATCGACGCAAATCGTTATTGCCCACTTGGTAGATTCTGAGAAGGAGAAGAGGAACGAAGAGGAGGTGTGGAAGAGGGGTACTTTGTAGAAGTGTAACATCAGTGAAAATTACGGTTGCATCCTTTTGGCGTGACTGGAGGGGTGGAGAAGGGAAGCAGAAAGAGGCAGGGGTGCTTTCAGATGTATAACACCGATAAGAACAGTGATTATGTCCTATTGGCAGGGTTTTAGGGTGCTTGTGCATTGAGGACAAGGAGGTAGGTGGGGGAATAGGGGTGTTGGTAAGGTAGGGGTTATGTGAAGTCCTGGGGAAATCGCCCTGCATTGGGGGAGAGGTGGGTGTTTTTCAATGAGGGGGCGGTGGGGGGGGGGGGGTGTTGTGGATAAGTAGAGGGGGGGCGAGAGAGAAAAAAAGAGGGGGGGGGAAGGGAGGGGGAGGGGGGGGAGGGGGGGGGGGGGGGGGGGGAAGAAGGGAGGAAAAAAAAAAAAAAAGGTGAGAGAAGGGGGGGGAAGAAGGGGGGAAAGGGGAGGGGGAGGTAAAGGGGGAAGGGGGGGAGGAAAGGAAAAGGAAGGGAACGCAGTAAAAAGACAAGAAAAAAGAAAGGGGAGGGGGTGGGGGTGGTGGGAAAAAAAAAAGAAAATAAAAAAAAAAGGGGGGAAGAGCAGAAACCAAGAAAAAAAAAAAGAGCAACGAAGCAAACTATAGGCGCAAGAGGGCAATGGCTACTTGGAAAAAAATCGCCGACAAGAAAAAGCTAAGCATAAGCGCCTAGGACATGCGATCTAACACCAGAAAAAAATAAAAAACTAGAGATGGGGGAACGGGAATACAGCTAAAAAAGATTTCTAAAGAAAAATCCCATCGGGTCACACGGAAATAAAGAGAAACTCAAAAAGTAAGAAAAAAAAAGAAGAGAATAAACCGCCAATCCGCAACGGGAAAAAAAATGGTACAAAGTCGCAACGTAACGACGCAAAGAAAACGGACATCCGCAACGTCCAGCCCCCTTCGGGGGCGGAGCACCAGTCCGGGACTCTCCAAACAATAGGACATCAAAGGGGTGATGAGGAAAAAAAAAAGAAGAAACGAAAACAGATTATAACTACACCCCAACGGGCAACTTAATGGCAAGCTAAACAAATTAAAGCAATAAATCGTAAGACCAAATTTTATTTACACAAATAAAGGCGATGGAAAAGTGTACTATAATGTAGACGAAAACGAAATAAAATACCTATACAAAAGGGCTATAATGCAGCATGGATAAACGTGCGGCAGCAAAAAAACAGAACACTCGAATAACCGGACCCACAGGATTAGAATACTGTTCCACCTTCTCTTTAGCTTTTCTACCTGCTAACTGCAACTAACAAAAAGACTTCCTAGCACTATTCTTGATCACGTTTCGCTTTTTTATCAGATGGCATGAAGTGCATAGGCGGATAGAATTCCCTATCCTCAAGCAACACCGTGGGCTATGGTTCGAGGTCCCGTCATTTTTTTCGGAGGGGGGAAGGGGGGGGGGGGGGGCTTGTTCGGCGGTCGTCTTTTTTCTCTGGACTTTAACTGCCAAGTAAGTGAATTGTGTTAATTGAAAAACTTACAATAACAAAGAGGATAGGAATACGAAATAAAGTACACGAAAGCAATGTTTCCCAAACTAGTCAGATCCCTTGTAAAGAGAGAATTAGGTTCCACATGGACTTCCACACATGCAATTTATGGATAGATTCTGATCAATTAGAGTTGCGCACACTCGTGTCGCAGACGAATACATGGTGGAAATGAACATTGTTTCAACGGAACCGTCTGAACAGGCGAAAATGTGTGTAAGAAATATACAAAGCATCACGTACTCATAAGTACTAAAATACAAAACGAACAAAAAAGCAACATATTGATGGTAGTATTCCATAGAAACGAATTATTTCTTATACTGTCGCCGGCGGTCTGTTTGTCTCTTCTGTCTGTCTGTCAGTCTCAACTTCTTTGCTGTCGCGGGGACATGACCTGATCGTTTTCTGATAGAGTTTCAATCTTCTTGTTAAGATCCTTTCGTTTTTTTCAATGTTTTTCCCCGTTTCTTCCTTATTAACCTTTCATTACCTTCATTCTTTGACTTAGTTTACATACAGTCTTGCTTCCTTCTTCCCTGTTGCCTTTTCACCTGGGGGGCGTTTTTCTTGGCGGGGCACCATTTCTATTTCCCTTCTGCCATAATCTCTTTCCTAAGCGCCTCTTCACATGACATCCAGGCGGCTACCGGCATGGATGTTTTTCCCCAGCGTTCCATCCTAGCAAGTTGCTGCTAATTCAGCGGATCCAATACTGCCCCATCCCACAGCCTGGGTTTATAGGCAAAATAACCAGAGCTCAACCCACCTCTCAACGGATTCGCTTGCGTGGTCATTTTTTGCAGGTTTTGTAAATCCGTCAAAGCTTGGGTGTATACCTCCCCGTGCTGCCAGAGTGGAGTAATGTGGTGGGGTGAAGACCCTGCATGGTGTCCATAATGGGGGTTAAGAACAAATGAGGGGAGATTTGGGAGAGGGAGCTGTGGAAAGTAATTGTTGATTACGGTTGAACGGACGCTATTTCCTAACAGCGATTTCCTCCCTCGAGACGTTAAAAAAAAATCCAAAAAAAAAAAAAATCCCCTTCTTTGGGTCATAAATGAATTAAGCCAATGTTCAAATTGGAATGGTACCCTATATATTTTGCAAAGGAGCAGTCAAAGAGAACCTTTCCCACCCTGGTTTCTTGGTGTTAATATGTTTGTTTTGTTTCTTTCTTCTTGCTGCTCTCTGAGTGGATTAAATAGGAAAACATAAATAATCTACATTCTGCTTTCTTCCCCCTCCCTCCAGATCGTTTCAAGCAAACAGGACGAAACCAGAGGGGGCAGCAACACCGAGCTCCAGGATCTCACAAACAGACTTGTCACAAGAGCAAGTGCCTACGGCATGGAGGTCAGCACAGAGAAAGTCAAAGGTCATGGTCAACAGCACGACTAACAGCAGTGCCAACATAACCATGAATGGTGAGCCCCCCCTGGAAGAAGTGACCAGCTTCAGGTACTTGGGGAGCAACCTGTCCAAAGATGGCACCTGCACAGCAGAAATCCGAATCAGGATCAACTCCGCATCAGCAGCGATGGCCAGACTGAACAGAGTGTGGAAGAGCAACATCAAATTCCACACAAAATTCGGCTCTACAAGTCACTAGTGGTCTCCATCCTCTTATATGGTTGCGAGACATGGACACTGATGGCCGAAACAGAAAGAAGAATCCAGGCGTTTGAGACCAGGTGCCTGAGGAAAACTACTCCGCATCTCCTACAAAGAACACAAGACCAATGATTATGTGCGGAACCTGGTCACTAACCTAGTTGGATGGCATGGTTTGGCCACGTCATTCGTCACAACACCCTCTCCAAAACCATCCTTCAAGGTACCGTTGAAGGACGGCGCAGACGAGGACGGCAGAGAAAGAGCTGGTCCGACAATATAAAGGACTGGACCAAAAAAATGACCATGCCAGATCTTCCTCACGACAGCTACCAACAGAAGAGCCTGGAGAGAAACGGCAGCCATTCCGCAGCAGGGAAATGAGTTCTCCACAGAAAACAGCGAGCAAGGAAGCCAAAGGTGTCAGAAGAGCCACCAAACCTGCAGACAGCGGAGAGGAGACACATGGGGAGCGGTTTCACATCCTGTGATTGAAGGACGTCATGCAGGAGGGGGGGGTGTGGTTGAGCAAAGCTGAACTGCTGTGTCTGTGTGACGGGTGCTATTTCAAGGGGCCGTCCTGGTAATGCGCATTCTCTTTCAAACATTTCCATTTTCTCAGGCAGCATGGCTACGTCAACTCATTGTGCACAACACACACACTAATTGAAATAAAAGTCCATTACTTTAGTCAGATTCTTACCCCCTTCGTTCTGTCCCTCTGCCTGTCTTTCGCAAAAAATCTTCTTTCTTGCTGTTTCTTTGTCGTTGGCTTTTCGACTTTATTTCCATCTGGTTCTTCTTGTTTCTTCTCTAAGTTCTCACGTTACCACCTCCCCAATTGAGTCTGAAATGAAAACAGCATCCCTATGGAGATTGAAGCGTTGATGTTTCGTTGTTTCCTTCCTGACAATTTCCTGCTGATCCTTCATCTGATACAGGCAGCGCCACGCCCCTGCTTGCTTGAACGTGGAATCACCAGGTGTTTATGAGAACAGATTCCTGTGGCTTGTCATTACAGTCGGTAAAATTAATCAGGCTCGGATCCCTCCTAGCAAGGAGATTCTAAGACACGTCACGATTGTCAGAATGCGGGTGTGGTTGGGGGGGGGGGGGAGTGGCAGAGGCCATGTACCTTTCCTGACACACATGGTTCAGGTGGGTGGGATGGTCTGTGATTTGCCTGTAGACATTTCCTCTAGGTAGGATTTCCATGAAATATTTTCAAGAATCCCCTCTGCACCCTTGGGATCATATTAATCAGACTATGGGGCACATTAATTACACTATTATTTTGTTACACTGGGCTGTACGCGACTTTTTTTCAATTGCGCATGGGGTTCTCGTGTGTATGTGCTTCTTTCTACCTGCCTTCTGATGGACAGGCACATGATGCTCGGTAATCACAGGCCCCCGGCCTCCTTTCCCTCGTCCCTTCCCCCCAGAGCGTTTCAGGAAATGGGACAAATCAGGAAAAACTGGGTAGCTTTACCTTTGCTGGGGAGTAAACTCCGCATTCATGCGTGATTTCCACAACAGACTAGGGAAGTTGGTGTAATGTAGGGGAGGGAGATAGAGATGGATCCCCACAATAGACCTGGGGAGTTGCTTATATGTACGGATGGAAGATAGAGATGGGTGGATGGAGGGGGAAAGAGCTGTGGAGAGAGAAGAAGGGGGCTTCGAGGTTACGGTGCCGACGTTTTTGCCCCGTTTTTTGCACGTTTTTGTAAGTCATGTGGATGTGAGAGTGAGTTTCCACCTGACCCACTTTTTAGTCACATTCCTTTGGTGGGAAGACTTGCAGTTATTTTCTGTTCTCATCGTGAATAGTAGAAGTATATGCTACTATGGAAACGTGCTGAAGAATTCAAGGTTTCTAGTGAGAAAACACGTGGGTTTGTGTGTGTGTATACCCTCATCTCAAATCATTTCCTTATGGTATTACTTATATGGGACAATCATGATTTTAAGAGTCACAGTTGGTGGATATTCAGCAAACGACTGTGCATTGAAATCAGTGTTTGAAGGAACAGTGCCATTATTTTTCACATGAAGAAGAAGTAAATGTTCCTGTTTCTGACATGTTCTTCAGAGTCTGATGTGCCGTTCTCACCGTTGATTGAGGCAATCTCAAGTTAGGCATGGCACCAAAATAAAAGCAGTAAAGGGAATGGCCACTGCTGGCCTTAGAACACAACTGTTCCTATCGTGTGGAGGGCGTTGAAGTAACAGGACGTGTTGAGACTGGCTTTGATTCCTTTTACAGCATTTTCATTATAACCTCTCTCTCTCTCTCCTCTCTCTCTCTCCCTCTCTCCTCTCGCTCTCTCTCTCTCTCTCCACTCTCTCTCCTCTCTCTCTCTCTCCATAAATCCTCCTCCTCCTCCTACAGCTCTTCCACCACCACCACCACCACCACCAACCACCTCACCTCCTCCTACCTCCTCCTCCGCCTCCCCTTCTTCTTCTTCTCTCCTCCTCCCTCCTCCTCCTCCTCCTCCTCCTCCTTCTTCTTCTTCTCCTCTTCCTTCTCTCCTCTTCCTCCTCCACACTTCTTTCTTCTTTCTTCTTCGTCTTCTTCTTCTCTTCTGCTTTTCTTCTTCTTCTTCTTCGCTTCCTTCTCTTCTTCTTCTTCTCCTCCTCCTCCCTCCTCTCCTCCTCTCCGCCTCCTCCTCCTCCCTTCTTGTTCTTGTTCTTCTGGTTCTTGCTGTTCTTTGTTCTTCTGTATCTCTTGTTCTTGTTCTTCTTGCTTTTTCCTCTTTGTTCTTCTTCTCTTTCTTCGTCTTCTTCGTCGTCGTCGGTCGGTCCGTCGGTCGATCGTCGTCGTCGTCGTCGTCACCCGTCGTAGTCGTCGTCGTCAAGCGTCGTTAGTCGGCTTTTGTATCTGCTGCTGCTGCTGCTGCTGCTGCGTTGATGCCGCTGCGTTTTCTGATTACAAGTTTTTTCTTTCGTCTTTTTCAAGTTTCTTTTTGGTTTTTTCCCTCTTCGTAACCGATTCTTGCATGAAACTCTATCAGATCAGGTACCATGCTTTCCCATTTGCTCTCGAAATGTGCTGGCTAAATGGCTGTGATCTGAGACAAGCCACTCTCAAAGACCCGGGACCACATGCAATCACCAGGTGCTCACCAGAACTGGTTCAATGGGCGTGCCACTGCAGTAAAATATCAATGAACTTCACCACAGGGAGATCATCCTCTCAACACTGAAAAGGAGGCAAAGAAGAAGCGAAGGGTGTCGGAAGAGTCGGGTATCTGGGACAAAGGAAACAAGGATATGGCAGGGGTTTGAATTGAAATGATGTATTGACTGAAAGAACGCCGAGGGACCGGGGCGGCTGCCAGGGCCTTTTGCTGCGACAGGTGACTCAAGTGAATGGCATCACACTGCTGGAGAGGAACTTAATTCTACTGTTTTCCCATTTTCTTTCTGGCTGTTTCTGTTGCCTGTGGTATCATCCTTTCTTCCTGAAGCCTTTCATTCTTTTCCTGTTCCATCTGTTTTCGTCACCTGCTTTTGCTCAAGTGTTCCTCCTGACCACCTGTCAACATGGAATCTGATAATGTCAAAAATGAAGTTTCTGCCATCCTCCTTTACAATGCACTGCTGTTCTTCCCCCATCCAGTAAAAGCTTGTGTCCCACCGTCCTAGTGTATCCTTCTTTACAATATGCTGTAAATCTTCCCATCCAGTAAAGGCAGTGTCACAGTCCGGTCCCTGGTGTATCCTCCTTTACAATGTACTGTAAATCTTCCCATCCAGTAAAGGCAGTGTCATCCTGGTGTATCCTCCTTTACAATGTACTGTAAATCTTCCCATCCAGTAACGGCAGTGTCACAGTCCTAGTGCAATCCTCCTTTACAATGTGCTGCTACTCTTTGATCCAGTAAAGGCAGTGTCAGTCTGGTGTATCCTCCTTTATAATGTACTGCTGATCTTCCGATCCAGTGGGCAGCGTCGCAGTCCTGGTGCATGGTGGAATCAGCAGGATCACTAGACCGGATTTCCGTGGAGTTCCATTGTAGTCAGTACTTCGATCCAGTTTCAACAAGGGGAGCCCATCCCATAGCAGAAAAAGTCAGGAAGCACCACGGCGCCTTCAGGGGAGTTGGATTTGCAGTGTGCAGTAGTGGTAGGAGGACTGTAGATTAGAGGAGGACGAGGCGGATTTTAAATCACCACCACATTTCCCACCTCCCAGCCTCTATTCTCTCCGATGCAGTCACAGCTCTGTACTTCACTTTCCATTTTCATTGTTGTCCAGCCGACCTCATGGGTCCTATCATGGCTCACATCACGCAACACGCAGGGAGATAATGGCCAGTCCTGAAATTGACACCAGCTCCAAACAGAACCATCTCCAGTGTAGACGCAAGTCAGTGATCGCTAACAAAGGATTTATTTTACGTAGATGAAAACTACAAATACCAAAGACAGCCCATCTACACTATAGACACAGTCAAGCATGGCTGCTGAATCATGGCTGTCTTCATAGCGGATGGAGCAACACCAAAGACAGCCATCTACATCATAGACAGTCAAAACATGATCGCTGAACTATGTATACCCTCAAAGCAGAAACCAAACTAGATCGTGCTGCGGGCGCCAGTCCATGCGTAGCCACTGTTCACACAAAAACGTCAATGCAGGAAAAACATCGCAGCCATAACAGCAAACAGCAGTGCACGTGCCGAGTGGACAGCTAGTGGCCAGTCCAGTGTCTGATCTGTCCTTGACAGATCGCAGCACCAACAAGCGGGCATGGTATGAACAGGTGTGAAGACTCTCCAGCGCGAGATACGTGAAGAGATCGCACATTGCGGCAACACAGCGAGCAATGACAAAGGAAGACAGAGTCGGAGAGGGAAAATCAAAGTAGGAAATCGCTTTTAAAGACTTTTGGAGACGGTGATACGGTTTTATTAATTTAGATACTCTAGCATCCCTACCCTAGAGGAAATTTTAAACAGACAGGGAAACAATTAGAACTGTACAAGCCTCGGGCATTCCCCATTGGGGTGGGGTTTTGGGGGGTGGTTGGGGAAGGGGCATCTTCGCCACTCTAAATAAACTTAGAGCTGCCACAGAAGGTACGCCTCACCCAAAGCCCAGCCCTGTTATGACTTTTTACCCCTCACCTTCCCTTCCCGAGATCAAGGCAGCATCGACTCGTGGTTGTGATATTCAAAGACAGTTTCCAGAGTGTGAGTGTGTTTTTTGTTGCTTGGTGTGACTGCAAGTCTTTTCGCAGGCCAGACACTGTTGGCGTGGGGTCTTTGTATGCAGCCGCTAATGGGCTGGAGGTTGGCTGAAAGGGATCCAGACATGGCGGAAAATGCTGGAAGGGGATAGAAGGAAGAGGAGGGGTTAGGGTGGGAGGATGACGTAGCAGCAACGTAAATGGCGGAGGCTGGAGTAGTGAATTGCTGATTGAATAGTTTATCGGTTTGTAGTACCTTTGTTTAGCTTGTCCATCTCCATCGTTCCCATGTCTTCCTCTCTATCTCCTTGTCCGCCTCTCTGTCTCTATCTCTCTTCTTGTTTGTCTGTCTCTCTGTCTGTCTGTCTCTCGTTGTCCTGCCTCTCTGTCTCTCTGTCTCCTTGTCTGCCTCTCTGTTTCTCTGTCTCCATATCTGCCTCTGTGTTTCTTGGTCTATATTGTCTGTCTCCTGCCCACCTTTGTAAGTCGCTTTGAGCGTTTATGTCCTCGCTGTCTACCTCTGCCATCTCCCGGTGTTGTTGCCTACCCACCTCTGTCTGTCTTCCGTATCCCACTGCCTGTTGCTCTCTTCCTTCCTGCTGATCTGATCTCTTTATCTGTTCCTTCCTACTGACCTCTTTATCTCCCTGTTTCCCTCTCTGTCTTCCGTATCGCACTGCCTGTTGCTCTCTTTCCTTCCTACTGACCTCTTTTTATCTCCCCTGTCATTCCCTCTCTGTCTTCCGTAATCGCACTGCCTGTTGCTCTCTTCCTTCCTACTGATCTCTTTATCTCCCTGTTTCCCTCTCTGTCTCTGTACTGTGTCAAAGCTTGTAAGTTCCTTTCAGTCTTTGTATTTTTGTCTTGTTCTCTGTCTTCCTTCTCTCTCTGTGTCTGTCTCTCTGTCGACCATCTGCTTCTACTTTTGTTAACTCTCATCTCTTCAACCTTTTCGCCTTCACTGTCTATACCCTTCCGCCTCTCTGTCACTTCTGTGTAATTCTTGACCTACCTATCTGTCTCCCTGCATGCTTCTCTGTCTTCCTGTCTCTGTCTCTCTCTGTCTACCTCTTTATCTTCCTTTAACGTCGGCATCTTGTGAGGTGCTTCTCTGTCTCCCTGCTTACCTCTCTGTCCCCTCGCTACTTCTTTGTTCTCCCCTTGTCTTCCTCTCTGTCTCCCCCAGCTTATACACACCCATCTCCTCCCCCCTCTACCTCTGTATCTCCCTCCCTATTTCATATGTTCCTACCCACACTCTCTATTCCCCTGTCTATCTCTGCTTCTGTTCTATATGTTTGTCTTACTAGGCTCCCAGCAAGGGCCTTTCCTCTTAACTCTCCTCTTAACTCTCCTCTCCACTCTCTCTCTCTCTCTGTGTGTGTGTGTGTGTGTGTGTGTGTGTGTGTGTGTGTGTGTGTGTGTGTGTGTGTGTGCTCCATGGAAAGGAGAATTTGAGACCACCTGCAGCCAGTCTTGGATGCCAGTACAAAAGCGAATATGAAAGCTGCAAAACGTTTATAATGACTAAGTGCCTTGTTATGGAATTGGGTGTAAGCTGCGAACGTTTATCGTGACTAAGTGCTTTGTTATAGAGTAGTGTGTAATCTAGGAACGTTTGTCATGACGAAGTGGCTTGTTATAGCGTTGGGGTCTGTAAGCTGCGAACGTTTAATCATGACTAAGTGCCTTGGTATAGAGTTGGATGTGTCGAGGTCTGGGTTTTTGTTCAATGAACCATGGACCACTGAAGTTCCTTAGCGTTCTGGGGCCGTGAAAGATTGATCACCGTGTTCAAGCCTTACGCATTGGTTTGTTGACGGACCAATTTGTGCCCTACCTGGCACATGCTGATACTGGCACAGTATTACAACCAGAGCTAGTCTGTTTAAAAAAATATTACACTCTTACGCTTGTGGTTCACGCAAACACACACACACCATACACACACACACACACACACACACACACACACACACACACACACGCACACACGCACAACGCACGCGCGCACGCACGCACGCTCGCGCACACACACACACACACACACACACACACACCACACACACACACACACACACCGCGCGCGCGCGCGCGCGCGCACACACACACCACACACACACACACAACATGGCGATGGACAGCTTTCTCTTCTAGCTGCTCCCGTCAGGAAGACAGTCATGGGGAGAACGCGGGGCTCAAAAAGCTTCAAGAAAACTTCCAATGTGTTCAGTAAGATTCCAGCCACAGCTGTGTCTCGGAACAAGTCTGCTACAGCTTCAGATTTGTATAAAAAAGATAATGAAAATTGAACCAGGGTGAACGCTCCCAAGGTAACGTAAATGCCAGTGGCCGCACGCTCGTGTGTTCCGAGTGTTTCTACGTCGATTCCTTGGTCAAGAACTTATCTACCGGACTATATGTTGTGTGTGTTTATTTCGTTCCCACCGAAAATACATGTGTCAGGTATGTGCACACCAAATTATATGACCCCTCAGCTTCTTTCGGAGATCGAGGAAGAAAAAAATGAAACTGGGCAAGAAAATGTACGTCAACGAAATGATATAGCTGATATTCGTAATGTCTGTAATCGTGGTCAAGATCAAAACGATCAGACAGAGGTGTATGCTAGTTTATAAAAAAAATGTTTCGGCTGAAGGTTTTTCTAATGCAGAGCTATTGCTTGAAAAAATGAATGCCTCTACGTTAGATCTGAAATCTACCATCACTGATGGAATCAATAAGCTTTATTCCATCATACGACAAAAAGATAACAAAGTCACCAATAGAAAGGACAGTGACACTCAGACAGAATACACAACATCAAGACATGAAACAGAAACACCGGTGTCTGAAAAAAAAATGTTTAAACTAAGTTTTTCCGATGTTGTCAGGCTCAAGGTCGGGCAATCTCTACACAAACATACAGTGGACGATCAGAGTGACGCAAAAACAAATGACGTAAAACAGGCTGTAAAAAAGATATATCACGTCACGAGAAAGATCCTGGTCCCAAGTGTCGAACCCATGTCGATTCTGTCCAAAGAACAAAAGTACAGGAAACGCCCAACAAACTATCAAAAAGAGTTCCCCAAAACCTTACCACCACTCACCTGTAAACAGCAGTTTAATTCTAGAAGCAAACAATTCGGAGAGAGATGAAACGGGCAGCAACTCCGATCTCCCCAAAGTTTTGATCGTCTCGGATTCTGTGTTAAATGGCATATGTGAAGAAAGACTAGGTTTGGGGTATGGCTTGCACTTTGTAAAACGTCAGAAGTGCTACACAATAAAGGAATGTGAGAATACTCTGTTGGACAATACAGTGGATTATACAGATGCCATTGTACTCCATGTAGGTGTGAACGATCTCAAAAACACACAAAAGACACACAGGAAACATCAAAAAAACTTTGTCAAGCTCGTTCAAAGTCTGAGAAAGAAATATCCCAAAATGCGTATCATCATCAGCCGGGTCGCTCCTACCAGACTTTCAGACCTAAACACAAAACGTGAAATATTCAACGCCCATGTACTGTCTAGTCTTCATGGTGATAAGAACGTATCGTTTGTGTCTCATGAAAATGTCAGCAACAAGGCCCAGTACATGCGGGACAACATCCACCCTTCAAAACGAGGCTTTTGAGTGTCTTTGCTGGGAACCCTGGGTCGTCATCTTCACTACCTGTTTGGTCCAAACCAAGACGACCTGCACGATCTGTCCCCAGCAGACCCTACAAGGACGATGGACCCCGTCCACGGCGACAGTACCGGCACCACTACAGCTACATGGCTCCGGTGCTACCGCCACGGCGTGACTTCTTCTGCTGGTTCCCCATGACTGTCCTTCTGTCAACTGTGTCAATGCTTTGATTGCATTTAACATCGTCATTTTTGTTATATCTTTTTTTGTACCCAGTTAAACTGATTTCTCCCACATTAGTCCATGATTTTGCGGACTCATCTAGTTGAATAGTTCCGTTTCCACCCATTTGCATTCATCTGTTTATTTTACTTTTTTTTTTTCCCCCTAGAAGCATTAGTAATTTTTGTTACTGTTTTGACTTTTTATGGCTAAAGAGCCCAAAATAGATATATTGCAGTGGAATTGTCGCTCGGTGGCAACTAACATCTCCCACCTTCAAGAGCTCATTGCAGATAATTCATTCTCCGTTCTAATTCTGCAGTCACTAAATGTGACCAGTGATAAACTACCACGGCTGGCAAACTTTTTTCTATCCCCCAGTGTGTCAGCAGACTGCTAAAGGCGAAAAAAAGTGTCTACAGCCATCTACATACATGAACATTTGTCTTACCGCCTTATAACATCGCCGGTTCCAGAAAAATGCTGTAAATATTCACTCATGCGCAGTGTGTGTAAGATTCGATAAATCGTTAACACTAAACATAGTCTCTTTATACCTCCCAAAAGGAGTGATTGACTGTAACACTGACTGGTTACGTACTATAGACATGCAAAATCAGAAGTGGTTGATCGCCGGGCGATTTCAACGAACATGCTCCCTTCTGGGACAGTTGTTGCTCTAAAGTTAGCTCAAAATCGCCTGGTAGAAAATATTCTTGATTCTGGCCTGTACCTTCTAAATGATGGGCGTGTCACTAGACTCCCAGATGTCCCTAACCATAGACCCTCAGCGATTGATCTTTCTTTCATTTCCTCCGCATCTTTAGCTATTAGCTGTTCCTGGCAGGTTGATAAAGACACTTGGGGAAGTGACCCACCTCCCCCTATTACCATATCCCTCAGAGGTTTTACAGTTGCACAAGACAACACAGTTGATAAAATTCCAAAATATGATTACAAACGAGCTGACTGACTGGGAGAAATTCAAATCTATTTTAATGTCTTTTAATGTAATAAACTCGTGAAAACCAGGACGTTGAAACTATGTACACTCGTTTTTCTGAATCGGTCTTGTACGCTGCAAACCAAATCCATCCCCCAAAACAAATAATTACAATAATTACAAAAAGAAGATCAGTTCATAGTGGAAAGGTGTGGTGGACGGAATCCTGCAAACGTGCTGTTGACGAAAAGAAAATACTAAAATACAAAGAATATGTTAAAGACAAGCCGAAAAAAAACAATGTCACTATGAAACGGGCCAAGAATATGAGCAGCAGAGTCATTGAAAAAGCTAAACGGGACCACTGGTCGTCCTTTTGTCTCACCGAAGTCTCAGATCACCACGACGTTAAAAAAGTTTGGACAAAGGTCCCATGAAATGAAACAGGGAGTGAATCTTCCAGCTTATCCAATTACTTTAGAAAATGAGCAATTTCCAACTGCTGCTCAAAAAGCCGAAGCGTTTCGCAGAATATTTGCAAAGAATATTTCCACAAATAGCCTTTCTGATAAATGCAAAGCTATGAGGGAAAACTCAAAGAATAACGATTTGTATTGTGATCCAGAAGAAAAAAATGACCATTATCTAAACGCGGATATCACTCTACAGGAATTAAGAAATGCAATAATATCATTACCAACAAAAAAAAAACAATCAGTTGGTCTGGATGCACTTTCGAATGAGATGTTAAAACACCTGCCAGAAAAAAATTTGTATCGTTTCTTCTTCATAACATCATAACAAAATGCTGGCAAGATGGAAGTATCCCTTCTGTTTGGAAAGAATCTGTAGTCGTACCGATCTTAAAGCAGGGCAAACCTAGATCCAACATAAATAGTTACCGTCCGATTGCCCTCACCTCTCACACGTGTAAGTTAATGGAAGAATTGTTTTAAGTAGGCTTGTATATCACTGTGAGAAACGTGGTATAATTCCGGCTACACAAGCAGGCTTTAGAAAAGGCAGATCAACAATAGACCACTTGGTAAAATTGACGACCTCATGTAAACAACAATTTGCAAGAAGAAAAAATATCCTCGCTACTTTCTTTGATGTTAGAAAAGCGTATGACCCATGTTTTGGCATGAGAGACTTTTATATAAACTGAAAACCATTGTCTTTCTGGTCATATATATAACTATATCAAAGCATTTCTGACCAATAGAAGTATGGAAACAAAGATACAAAATGTTTATTCCAGTAAGAGATGTCTACAAATGGGCATTCCTCAGGGATCGGTCATCGCTCCGCTACTTTTTAATATTCTGATATGCGACCTCCCAAAGCATTTATCTAAAAACTGCTCCTTGGTGCAATATGCTGACGATATTTGCGCTCCTGTGGATGAACGTAACTTAAAGAAGAAAACTTCAGTCAGATCTTTCAATTTTTATTAAAAAAACATATCAGCGTGACCTAGATAATATAGCAATATTTATGTTTGAAAACGGCCTTAGTTTATCGGCAGAAAAAAACCCACATGATGTTATTTGACGCTGGTGGAGTACTTGCAATATTCCTACTTTTTAAGGTAGATAACAATGTATTGAATTATGTCACCGAGATAAAATTTTAGGAGTAAATATTACCTCTAAATTAACTTGGAACAACCATATTGAACATATTGTCAACGAAGCCAGCAAATCTCTTAATCTTCTTAAAGTAATCAGTAAACAAAATTGGGGTGCAGATACACAAACTTTAGTACACCCTTTCGACATCTCTCGTAAGATCAAATTATCCATACGCACAAGAAGTGTTCTTCAGCGCACCAAACTATTTACTTAAAAAGTTTCAAAGCATAGACTGCAAGGCTTTTAGACTCGCACTAGGTGTTCCATTTCATGCCAGTGCATCAGGAACGTATTACGAAGCCGGAGTTCTGCCCCTTGACGACCATAGAAAACTTGGCCTGTGCTAAATTCATCCTACGTAGTTCAGCTTTCAGAACTCAAGCAAAGATGAATTAGCTTTACGATCAGATATCCATTTCCGAAGCGAGCTAGATTTATTTAATCTAATACAACCATAATGACATACTCCTCAAAACTATTGAAAGACGCTGAGATTGATCCCAAGAATATTGCTGATCGTTTTTCCTGTATCCCCGATTCCAAATTGGGAATTGCACACCGCATGTTTTTGATTATAAATATACTGATCTACAAAAGAATGTTAACAATATATATTGTCCTCAAGAAAAGTTCTTGCCAAATCTCATATCGATACGTATTATTCACATCAACCTTAAAGTTTTCACCGCCGATGGATCACTTTTAAAATGCACAAGCTGAAGTGGTTTTGTTATTCCTACCCCTAAAAGTTAAAAATCTTTTCATCTCGGAAAGGGTATTCTATCTCACGGCTGAGCTGGTGGCAATTCTAATGGCGCTTACACTTTCTTGTTGATACCCCACTTACTACTCTACAAAGCACTTTTCTGTGTGGATTCTAAGTCTGTCCTACAAGGCCTTGAATCTATTGCTGTAAAAATGAGACGAGGTGAGGTGATCTTAGAAATAAAACACATCTTGTCAGTATTCTTATATCAAGAGGTACAACAGTTGATTTTTGCTGGATTCCGTCTCAACAAGTTGGGATTTCTGGAGACCGTCCTCACTGAATGGGTGGGCTGACCGGGCTGCCAGAAAAGGAGCACGAAAGTCCGATGAATGCATAGAAAATCAACATTCCTCTGTGTTTATACGAAGGATATGGTCTCTTAAAAAAGACGTGTACTGAAAAGGTTTATGAAGCTTGCTCTTTTTTGTAACAAGTGTTCCGACAGATATGAGCGCTTAACATTTTGGTTATACCAGATATCCTGTACTCCTTAATGTTTTAATACTTGCTTTGGGCTAATGTTAATTGTAAAGAATTTTGTATGAATCACTATATATAGCTAACTGGTTGTCACAAATCTCTTATCGTCCATCAACACCACACACGCGCGCACACACACACACGCACACACACGCACGCACACACACACACAACACACACACACACACACACACACACACACACACACACACACACACACACACACACACACACACACGCATGCGCGCGCGTGAGCGCGCGCGCATGCATACACACGCTACTTCCCTAACTCTGTCTAAAATCACTTTATGTGAATAGACGTTAAATTGAAGAATTTTTGTTACAGGTCTGCGATAAAGGGAAGATATCAGCTTTAATCAAAACAAACGTCAGGTGTAATCAAAGAATAGTAACACATACATAAACTAACACACATCACCGTCAATTACATCATACATTGCTTATGTCAGTTAGCCTTAACGTATACAGTATCTATTCATACTATGATTTTTCATACGTAACTGAACTGCTTTCAGGGTGGAAAATTATGCACCTATTACCCAGAGCTTCTCATTTGAAAAAAAAAAAAATCACTTTGCAAGAAGAATGCCTAAAATTGGCCATTTATTAATCCCACAATATTTCGAAAGATACTTTTTGTCACAATGTAGTATAATTGGACAACATTAAAAAAGAAATGCATTCATTTCGTCTTTTATCACAAAATGGGACTTTCTTGGAGATAGGCTAGGAGAGAGAGAAGAGAGTGAGAGAGAGAGAGAGAGAGAGATGAAAAAAAAACCCAGACAAAGTAAGAAAGAGGGAGAGGCAGATGAGAGAGAGATCAGAGAGAGAGAGACAGAAGACAGACAGGACAGACAGACAGACAGACAGAGATATAAAGAGACATAGACAGACAAGCAAACAGACAGACAGAGAAAGAGAGAGAAACCAGTCAACTGAAGTGACTTTTCCTGTTCCACCTGGTTCACGTAAATAAAATCGGAAACCAAACAACAGAAAGGTCTCCAGGTGTTGTACCTTTGTAGTCTATGTACAACACATCTGTTGGAGGTCAGATCCACGGCCAGACTGTCCGTCCCCAGCCAGCGCATTGATCCGCTTACAGGACAAATCAAGCGGAACCACTCTCACAGACCACCACGAACGATAACTCCACAGGGGGTTAATGGCCGGCCTGGGGTCATGAACGGGGGAAAAAAAAACGACCGCTTTCAGTCGGGTTTTCTCTCGGTTTGAGGGTGAGGATGACGACGT
>JADBJO010011886.1:30000-45000 GCA_016801955.1 Conus betulinus
AAGATTTCTGGTCTTGTTTTTGTGTCGTGCATTAAAGTGCGTTACTTCACACACTTTGTTTTGTGTGCTCTTTCTGCTTTTTCGTCATTTTTTTTTTCTTCGTTTTCCCTTTCCATATGAGGACTTTTTATCATGTCGGGGGTCAGTTTAGAGCATGATCTGTTGCCTGCTTACAGCAGCCTGTTGTGCCATGGCTATGCCCCTTTCTCTATCTCTCAGGAATATTTATCCTGTCAAGGTAAGTTACAGCATGATCTGTTGCTTAATTACAACAGTCCTTTTGTGCCATGGGTAGGGATAAAACGTCACAGTGTTGTCTGCAAACCTCTTAGGATTGAAACTGTTTAGGAAATAAGAAACCGATTCCATGCTGGAGTTTTTTTGCCTCCCCATCCCCCCTGTCACAGCTGTTCTCATGCAGGTAATAAAACTGTCAAGTTATCTAATTGATTCAGTTCTTTCTCCTTTCTTCTTTCTTTCTTTCTTTCTGTCTTTCTTTCTTTCTTCTTTCTTTCTTTCTTTCTTTCTTTCTTTCTTTAAATTGAAATCATAGTGGGCACGCACTTTAAAAAAAAAAAACAAAAAAACAAACGTTTTTCCCCTCCCCTCATTTTGAGAAACCCCCAGTTTTTAGTAGACTTGGGAACATTTTTTCAATTGAAATCAATAGTAGTGACACGCACTTACAAAAAAAAAAAAACAAAACAAAACAAAAAAAAAACCAAACAAACAAACAAACCAAAACCGTTTTCCCCTCAGTTTGAGATACCCCTAATTTCAGTAGACTTGGGGAAAACTCATCTTGAAGCTTGTGCAGTTTCCTGTATCCCATTCTTCACTGACCTCTTTCCAGAACGTAGCAGTCACGTGACCACGCTTCTGCAGCACGCACTTTGGCCATAGTTTTTGGGGAGACAGAGACGTTAGTGATGACTGTTCATTGCTGCTAATTCCGCGTGAAGAGCAGTTCTGAGTTCCCTTTTTGTCCCCCCCCCCCCCCCCCCCCCCCCCCCAGACATGAAAAAAAAAAAAAAACATATTCAGCACACTCTAAGTCTTGAGATCAATCTGCAGCATGGGCAGTGCGTTGAAGACTGAGGCTAAAGTCAGATCAGGATGCTAGTTATAAAACCTAGGAAGGATCCGGCAACGAAAACGTTCTGACCCTGATCCTGAGGATGATGTCGCTGGTCAGATGGGCAGTGAGAAACTGTTTTCAATGGAGACATGGACTTGGAGTGAAGTTTCAATCCAGTTTCTTTTTTCTTTTCTTTTTTTTTTTTTTTTTTTTTTTTAGACAGCAGAACATGTCTGGTTCCTGGAAACTGTCTTCAAAATCGCTATTTTCCATTCATGTAGATGGAAAGGGGCAAACATAACCAGAGTCATGACGAACGTTTGAGGGTAGTCATATATTAGAGTTTAGATTCCATATCTTGTTTTTTTCTCTGATTTTCATTTATTTCAAGGGGAGAGGGAGTGTGTGGATAAGAGAGAGAGAGAGAGAGAGAGAGAGAGAGAGAGAGAGAGAGAGAGAGAGAGAGAGAGAGAGAGAGAGAGCGTGGGGGGGTGCAACAGGGAAGGCACAAGGAGCAACCAATCCACCAGATAAAAAGTCAGGTATTTATTATACATATAGGCGAACAGCTGCAATGAGGGACTAGGGTGGATAGAGATCCTTGTATCCCATGTCAATACCAAATTATCTTGAGAGACGTTAATAGGCACGTTTACAAACAACCAGACCAACAGAAACCGCCGACATAAAGAGGAAAGCAGCGAAACGAATCATCCAGTCTCTCTAACGATCGGTGGGGTTCTTCCTGTGTGCTTGCCCCGCCATAGTTCCGGAAATCTTGAGTGAATTCGACATTGGCAATAACAGCTGTTGACATTGACTCTGTGTCATTCGGAAAGGTGACATAGTACTAGTCTATGGTAGTGTAGCGGAGCTAGAAATGACCTCTCTCTCTCTCTCTCTCTCTCTCTCTCTCTCTCTCTCTCTCTCTCTCTCTCTCTCTCTCTCTCTCTCTCTCTCGAACTGGAATACGCTATTTTTGTAATGGATTTGGCTGTTAAGATTAAATGAAAATGTTGAAAACAATAATTTTGTTTTTTTTAAGACAGCCATGTCTGGCATCCACTGTACCAAGATCCATGAGTATGCTAACTGCTAATAGAAGACCATTGCATTGAACTTTGTCTGTTTTGGGCTACGACTGAAGAAGACCCCTCTTTTTTCTTATTTCAAAGATCAACGTTTCTCCTGTGTATTTTACATAAATTTGCGTTGTAGTGTACTTTATTTTGTATGTTCAGTTGTATATGATCTAAAAAGAGAGAAACGAAGACATACTGCATTTTATGATTTTACCGACTGTTTTGCAATCTATTATCCTTTGCATGACAAAAAGGACACAGTGCGGATTAGACGCATAAAGAAATTTTCTATGCTTGATTTAGAATGTATTACAACAAAACGAAAATGAAAGAATGGTTGTAAGAATTTTGATTCAGATGTTTGTAAGAATTTCGATTCATAGGGAAAAAGAGACAGGTTTGCACAGTTCTGGAGGGGGGGGGGGGGGGAGGTACTGAAACACAAAAAATGGCGGCGGAAAGGACGTTCAGACGTGATCGAGCCGCATTAATGACAAATAATGTGGGCACTACCTTTCTAGCTTCAAATGAATTTGATAAGTTGAGCGGAGAGAGTAAGATTGGTGAAAGAGAAAAAAGACCGGTATTTCAGATCGGGGTGCAGTGATCAGTGCCAGCTAGGGTGTGGGGGTAAAAGTAGTGAGATACTTTTCAGACTGAACATTGACAAGACATGCATATGTACGTGTTTTCTGTTTGTTTGTTGTTTTTAATTCGTTTTTATCTGCATGCTTTCTCTACCTACCTGTTGTATTTGATAAGTTTTCATAATATTTTGTCGCATTGCTTCACAGCTTCAATCAGACTGTCTGCAATACACACACACACACACACACACACACACACACACACACACACACACACACACACACACACACACACACACACACAAGTCAATATCAAATGATTGAAAGGCAACCCTCCTCAAAAAAAGCATATTGAATATTACGCCCTTTGTCTCTCTAGTAACGAGCATCAGTATCTGTCCTGGTATAAGCTAAGCAAGACTCAAGTGGCTAGTCTCTCTGTTGGCGACAACGATAGTTTTGTGCCGTGGATCCAGTATGAGTGAGTGAGAGTGCCCCTCTGGAGGATGTCATTCACGTCCATGCTGTAACTCCCCCGTGAAGTTTCCCCATCACTTTTGTCTGACCTTCGTCACAGGTATGACCTGGACACGAAACTGAGCGAAGTCACCGGGGAAACAGCGCATGGCGGACAGAAAAGGAATGAAGAGGATGGAGACCATGCTATGGAATTCCATTGTGATCCAGGACAGCTGGACAGGGCTGTATGGTGGGTTACTTTTCACAGTGTCTCCTTTTGCGGTAAGCAGTACTTGGGAGACAGAGTGTTTGTGCACTCACGTCTCCTCTGTACAACACAGTGTGTGAAATGATCTCACATAAACGCTCTCTTCTCTTCTTCTTCTTCTTCTTCTTCTTCTTCTTCATACGCAGGCTGATACTCCTGCGGACACTCCCTATATGGACAGACACGGATTAATCCCATCTACCCAACAAAGGGGGTGGAGTTTTGTGTGTCGGACGGCTTTATTTTTAATCTCGTCATTAAGGCAGCCATACTCCATCTTCGGGAAATGTTCTTTTCAACAGCTGTGATTTCTAAATATGTGTATTCACAGTTTTCAAATTCCACTGAAAAAACAAGCAAACAAACAAAAACAAGTGGCAGAAGAGAATCCACCTGACATAGCCTTATTCTCAAGACGGAGCCTGAAATGCTGCTGGGGGGAAGGGGGTGGGGGGTGGGGGGTCGGTCTGTATTTGCTTTAGCGGTGGTGTCGTTGCCGCTCACTGAGCCTTCGTCCACTTTGTCCGAAGCATTCGATTTCTGGCGCTTTTCTTCCCTGAGACTGGCCCGAATTTCTAGGGATATTAAAGCAGACTGTTTGGTTTCCTGACGTCTTTGGGGTGAGTGAGGTTCAAGTTAAACGCCGGTCTAACGGAATTGTTTGTGCAATTTCACACCCTTGCACTTCGTTCAGTGCCCGAGAGAGAGAGAGAGAGAGAGAGAGAGAGAGAGAGAGAGAGAGAGAGAGAGAGAGAGATAGAGAGAGAGAGGAGAGAGAGAGAGACTTTGACAGAGACAGAGACAGAGAGAGAGGACAGAGACAGAGACAGAGTCTTAAAATTAAAGTCTAGAGCAGACAGAGAGAGAGAGAGAGAGAGAGAGAGAGAGAGAGAGAGAGAGAGAGAGAGACTTGACAGAGACAGAGACAGAGAGAGAGACAGAGACAGAGACAGAGTCCTTTATTAAAATTAAACTAGTCTAGCAGATACATTAAATTATCACGCAATAGCGCGTGTGGATAGAGTGTTACAGCAGCAGAAATTAAACTAGACTGTCTGACTGAAAGGTATCAGGTCGTTTGAAGTCACCGGTATGTTGAGAGTCCAAGCTTAAATCGAGACTTTCACAGTTCTGTACTGAAGGATCAGTCGATTAATACCCACTGAGAAGACACATGTTCATCAAATAATTGTCTGCGTCACGTGACATTTGAATGGGACAGTTAAATAAACATATTGCTAGCCTCCGTTTCATGACACTTTCATGATTTTCTTTTTTAGATCTTTTTATTACTTATAAGGTATTCTCTCTCTCTGATATAAATGCTGAATCTCTTATATGGACGTAAATACGAAAGAACTTAGCTGATCGGGGAAGTTCATATATCGTATGGTTGCATGTATACACCAACTTTCAGTTATGATATATTTCAAACATTTCTGTAGTTTCACGATTGATTTATAACAACATTACCGGAAATTATGCAGCAGATTGCAAGATCCAACAAACCATAACTAAGTGATTTAAATGCACGAATGGTATGCCAAAAAGGGCCGGCTTAAATCCCAAGGACGATTTATTATTACCATTATTTTCATAATAATGATAATAGTGATATCATATCATCATCATCATCATTATCATCATTATCATTATCATTATCATTATTATTATTATTATCATCATCATCATTGTCATCATTATTATTACCTTCATTTTTAATCATCATC
This sequence comes from Conus betulinus, assembly GCA_016801955.1. NCBI lineage: Eukaryota > Metazoa > Mollusca > Gastropoda > Neogastropoda > Conidae > Conus > Conus betulinus. The sequence continues at coordinate 35,205 of JADBJO010011886.1, forward strand.
ATCATCATCATCACTATTATTGTTATTATCATAATTATTATATCTGAGGTGTTGATTTTCCTATATACGCTGTGGTGATATTACCATTCTGTTACATGTAACTTTAGAAAACGTGGCCTTCCTTGTGTGTGGGATGACGACTCATGTTTTGTTGTATTGAAAGCAACCTTCCCTTTTGTCCAAATCCAAACTCAGAGTTGTTCTGCTCAGCTAGTAGGCGCCAGAAGAGAGAAACTGGGTTTTTATCCACATTTTTTTTGTATGTATGCTTACAAGACAGTACCAGACTTGCAAACCATTTCGTTGAACCTGGTGCGCTCTAGCGCTCCTATAAATGCTGAATCTCTTATATGGACGTAAATACGAAAGAACTTAGCTGATCGGGGAAGTTCATATATCGTGTGGTTGCATGTATACACCAACTTTCAGTTATGATATATTTCAAACATTTCTGTAGTTTCACGATTAATTTATAAACAACATTACCGGAAAATTATGCAGCAGATTGCAAGATCCAACAAACCATAACTAAGTGATTTAAATGCACGAATGTTATGCCAAAAAGGGCCGGCTTAAATCCCAAGGAAGATTTATTATTACCATTATTTTCATAATAATGATAATAGTAATTATTGTTATTGTTATTATTATTATTATTACTATTGTCATTATTATTATCACCTTTATTTTTAATCATCATCATCATTATCACTATTATTGTTATTATCATAATTATTATATCTGAGGTGTTGATTTTCCTATATGCGCTGTGGTGATATTACCATTCTGTTACATGCAACTTTAGAAAACGTGGCCTTCCTTGTGTGTGGGATGACGACTCATGTTTTGTTGTATTGAAAGCAACCTTCGCTTTTGTCAAAATCCAAACTGAGAGTTGTTCTGCTCAACTAGGTAGGGCGCCAGAAGAGAGGGTTTTTATCCACAAATTTATGTATGCTTACAAGACAGTACCAGACTTGCAAATTATTTCGTCGAACCTGTATCTAAGCAGGTCGCAGAAATCCAATTAACCCTCCTTCTGTTTCCAGCGATGCCAGAGGAGTTCGATGTTCCTCAGGGCTGTGAGGGAAGTAAGGGAATGAGGAGACTGATTTTTCTCTTTTTTCCCCATTTCATGTCAGCAGTGTGTTGACACAGGTGGCGCGCTAGCGCTCACTAAACATGAGGACGTTTGGTTATTTTACCTGCATATTCTTCCTTCCTCAGCAGTTTCTTTTTTTCCTGCCCTGCTAATCCATTTGTCTGGTTGACATTGTTGCGGAGTCCGCTTGCATACAAGAAGTGCCACCCAGGTCTTTCCCTCTCCGGTCCACAACAGAGGGCGATTTTGGAGTGTATGCTGCGCATGGTTGGAAGGGAATTCCCTAGGGTGGGTGTGCTTAGACCCCTCTTCATTACAGAAATGTGAACATGTGAATGATAGACGTTCGGACAGCGAGCGAGAGAGAGAGAGAGAGAGAGAGAGAGAGAGAGAGAGAGAGAGAGAGAGAGAGAGAGAGAGAGAGAGATGGAGGGGGGTGGGAGGAGGGGGGGCTGTGTACCGCAGAAAGACGCAAGGAGCAGCCGGTCCTCCAGACAAACAGTCGATCAGACAGTCATTACACATGCAGGCAAACCGTTGCACAGAAGGCCTGGTGGTAGACAGACATTGCTGTATCCCATGCCAATACCAAATCATCTTCTGGAGAGACATTGACAAGCACGTTTGCAAACAGCCAGGCCGACAGAAACCAACGACATGAAGAGGGGGAAGCAGGTGAACGGATCATCCAGTCTCTGCAGTGATGGGGTGTGTGCTTTCTGTAGACTTGGCCCCGGGAAATCCTGGGTTTAGTTCGCCATTGATGATACCGTCGTTGACATTGGGACTGTGTCCACTCGGAAAGGAAGCATACATAGAGTCTGACTATGAACATGTTTGGAACTGAACTTCTGGACACTCTCTCTCTCCTCTCTCTCTCTCTCTCTCTCTCCCTCTCTCTCTGTCTCTCTCTCTCTCTCTGTCTCTCTCTCTCTCTCACTCTCTCTCTCTCTCTGTCTGTCTGTCTGTCCTGTCTGTCTGTCTGTCTGTCTGTCTCTCTCTCTCTGTCTCGCTCTCTCTCTGTCTGTCGTCTGTCTGTCTGTCTGTCTCTCTCTGCTCTCCTCTCTCTCTCTCTCTCTCTCTCTCTCAGTCTCTCTCACTCTCTCTCTCTCTCTCTCTCTCTGCAGTTTGTTCTTTTGTCATGGATTGGACTGATCTGAATGGATGAACGTGTTGAACATAAAAATCCCTACTAAAGACACTCATGTCTCTCAGCTATTGTGGCAAGGTTCTTAAGTACGCTGAATGCTAATAGAAGATCATTAATTTTGGGGCATTTTTTGTTGTCTGTTGTCTTTACTGTCTGATGATAACTTTTCGCAAAGACCCACTTGTGTGTTGTGTACTGTATGTTAAAAAATCGACGTCATAGACGTTGTTTTGAATGTTCATTTGTATATGATCTAAAAGAACGAAAACAATAAAAAAAAAAAAAAGACAAACGATTATCTTGAGGTTACACTTGTATCAGTCTACTGAAGGATTGTAATCAGCTCTTCTTTGCATGACAACACATGATGCAATGCTCATTAGACGCATAGCAATGGTCCGTGGCTTGATGGAAAAACGTAGGGAAGCAAAAGGAAAGTAGGCTTGAAAGACGTACAGTTTTGGAGAGAGAGAGAGAGAGAGAGAGAGAGAGAGAGAGCGAGAGAGAGAGAGAGAGAGAGAGAGAGAGAGAGAGAGAAAATGCTGAACAGAAAGATGAAGAAAACAAAATTCCGACGTGATTAATCTGATTAACTAAGAATATTAGTCTAGCTGCTTCATTAAAAAAAATGTTTATTTATTTTCATTTTTTTTAATCAGTCAAATAAGTTGTGTGGAGAGAAGGTGCATAAAACAGAAAAGATTAAAAATATAAGATCAGTGTTGTCAGTTCCAACCAGCTGGGGATATAAAAGTAGTGGTGTAGTTTTGAATTAAACGGTATTACTGACAAGACAGAGCTCCTAAATATGGAAAACCATCGACTGAATTAAAGCACGATTACAGAAGGGGTTCGAACAGCCTTAGGAAGACTTGCGACAATAAACATTTGGGATAGATGGGGTTGTCTCCCGCGATTTGTAAAAAAAAATTTTACACTTTTTCTCGTAATGATAAGATAATTCGAATCTGTTGCAGCAAGGCTATTTACGCAAACGTACGGGCGAAAGCATTAATCATGATGATTCATAAGAACTGGTCTTTCTTTGGAAGACTGTTAGTAAATGTCCTACATTGATTTTAAATGCAAAATGGTATTCTTTAAGTTGTGTACCTTGAAGGAAATGATGAAACAGCAGATTTTGTAACACCTATTTCACACTAGACCATGTTTTTAACTTTTTTGTACCTGAAAAAACAGTTGAAAACTTTTCCCTGATGTAAACAATGGATATACGCAAAGAAAGCGGTCTTAGCCCTACATTTTTTTTTTAGTTTTTAATGATGCTGAATGCTGAATGAATGCTGCATACAGTGTCGGTTGAGATTGTTAAACTTGGATCAAATTAGTTTATGTAACTTTTTTCCTCCCTCACAAAATCAGTCTTGCAACTAATAATAAAAATATAATTTGCATGAATGACAAAGAAATCTTATGTAACAACTGAAATATAATTTCATTTTCCCACACGATTTTATCTTATGTAGATGGCCTCCTCAGAAAGTTGGTCATGAGGAAAGATTTTAGAAATGTTCTAAGGAGAAAGTGATTAAAATATGTGCACATGGTTCGTCGGCTTCCCTCGGAAACAAAGTACAGGTGTGTGTGTGTGTGTGTGTGTGTGTGTGTGTGTGTGTGTGTGTGTGTGCATGCAGTTTATCAATATTTACGTTCTGGATAAACCCAGATTAATATTTTTGTTTCCCTTATATCCTGAGTATAGACAAGTGGGAATCGAACGGACTCTAGAAGATGCATTGACATGCGTCTGGTCCTCTGTACCCAGCACATATCGGGGAACACGAAACTTTGTCATCAACCAATTATCTGTAACAGTAGAGGATGGTCAGTGTCCTTCAGTGTGCATGTGACATTTCTCTCCGTTGCTTCCCCCACCAGCACGCACGCACGCAGGCAGGCACGCACGCACGCACACACACGCACGCACACGCACACTATAGCATGCAAAGACATGCATGTGCACACACCCGCACAAGCATGCACCATGCACGATGTACATACTCAAGGAGAGAGAGAGAGATGCAAGAGAGAGAGAGAGAGAGAGAGAGGAGAGAGAGAGAGAGAGAGACGGACAGACAAAAACAGAGAGAGAGAGAGAGAGAGAGAGAGAGAGAGAGAGAGAGAGATGAACATTTTAATTCCTTCAGACCACTAGCCCATAGAAACAAGGTCAAGGTACAAAATCAGTAGGTACGTAGAGATAAACAAAACAATAAAAAATTAAAAATGTCTCCATGCATCATACGAACAGCCGTTCAACAATCTGCCCACATTTGCATACACACAAAGACTAACTTTCTCTACGGAGAACATAGAAAACAAACGTACATTGCTAGTTTTCGTACAGGTATCATAGATCTATTATGCAAAATATCAACAAAACGCTGTCCGATTCCAGCCAAATATTTGGATCTGGTTTCATTATACAAAGGACAACAATGTACAAAATGATTTTCATCTTCAGTTATTTTACGGCAGGACATAAAAAGTTGAAATTTTCACAGAATATTTTTTTTTCTAAAGGTCGATCCATTTATTGGTAACACACCAAATTTAATGATCGCGTCCCGGAAACATCTTATATCTAGAAATTGGAAATAGGGTTCACTTTCAAATGATCTTTAACAAGCCTGTAGGTGCTGTATATATCCTTGTTCATAACAGATGCATTCCATTCTTGCAAACAGTTATCTTTCAGTTGTTGTTTGAACAAAGACACAAATGAAATTTCACGCCCTACTCTGTGGTTTAACCACGCATCCCCAAACCCCATTCTGAACACAAAATATTTCTTGCTAAACTAGCCCAACACGCTTTACCTTTACCTGTCATGTAAATTTTTAAGCATGATATACGACAGTTTTGGAAGTATCCATCTTCAAGATCTTAAGCCAGTACTTAATACATCTCACAGAACTGTTAACGAACTCACAGAACTATTTTTCTCACAGAACTATTATCGCCCGATCTCACCATGAACGAACTTACTTGATACTTTAAAAGGAACTTTCAAAAAAAACCGCTTACCTGCAAATGTGTGTACTTTTTCAATATTATGTTTCCCATTTAGGCCCCACATTTCAGCTGCATACATTAATGTAGGTTGCACCTGAGAATCAAAAATCCTAAAGAAACAAGATTTATGAAGTCTGCTGTTTTCACGCATTCAATACAAGCTCTTCTGCCTTTTACCGCCAGGGCATCAACGCATTTCTGCAAGCTCATTTTGGTCATAAAGACAAAACCCAAACAATTATATTTATTTCAGACTTCCAGGGTATCACCGTCCAAAGTGCATTTATCGCTCATGCCCCCAAATCCCCCTTTTCCGAAAAAAAAATGTTTGTTTTATCTGTATTTGTGTTCGAAAAAAAGGTTTTTTTTTTGTAAGCATCATTTTTAAAAATATCAATTTGATTCTGAAGACCTCTTGCAGTGATGGACAAAAGCACAATGTCATCTGCAAACAAAAGCAAAAAGTGTTCATCAAGACCAGGAAAGAGTTGAAACACCATGTATGCCATATTCAACCACGGCTGCCGCAATTTTCGTTGATGAAAACGCAAGTTCGCGCGCACCCCCCCCCCCCCCCCCCCCCCCCCCCCCCCCCCCACACACACACACACACACGTGCGCGCATGCGTGCGCAACAGCACATGTACACACTCCAGGGGAGAGAGACACAGACACAGGGAGGGAGGGACACACAGAGAGAGCGCGCTTGCGGGGGCAAAAGCACATATACACAGAGAGAGAGAGAGAGAGAGAGAGAGAGAGAGAGAGCGAGAGAGGAGAGAGAGAGAGAGAGAAGATTAATCAAACGATATCTACACACAATAAATAGAAAAGTGAAAAAAGGATAAATGGATGAATAGAAGAAAGAACAAACAAACAAACAAACAAACAAAATAAATAAATAAACAAATACACACTATATAAAAACCACAAAACGGTCAACCGATGAATATTGGAGAAAAGGATGGTTTTGTTGATACTCTTTGTTTTGTTGGTGAAAGCACTGCGACAGCGGAGCTGACAGGCCTGTCCCCGTGTTTGACAGCTTCCATTAACGAGGCATATCTGATGGACTGCAGGTGGCCACGTTCTCTTACTCAGATGGTGCCTCCATTGAAAACAAAGCTTGAGAAGGAACGTCTTCAGTGTATTTTGATGTTGTAGGTTTTTGTTTGTGTGTATGTCTGCTTGTTTGTTTGGTTTTTTTTGTTTGTTTGTTTGCTTGTTTATTTTGCCCTGTTTTTTTGTGTTCTTAAATTGTAATTCGTCTGAGATCGTGCTGAACGAGAGGAATCATTCATCATCATCATCATCATCATCATCATCATCACCATCATCATCATCATCATCATCGCCATCGTTGTTATCGTTATCATCCTGCTGCTGCTTCTGCTCGTCGTCCTCCCGCCCCCCCCCCCCCCCCCCCCCCCCCCCCCCCCCTCCTCCTCCTCCTCCCCTGAGTGAGCTTTCGAATCGAAGGGCACCTCCACGTCCATCAAGCGACAGTCAACGTGAATTTGCCGATACCGATAACCGCGATAGAATCATCATCAGTCATCATTCCCCTGACCGCTGGGGTCGTTGGGGGGACGTGTGATGAGGCAGCTGCCGTTTTCTCTCCAGGCTCTTCTGTTGGTGGCTTATCTTTGAGGAGATCTGGCATGGTCATTTTGGTCCAGTCCTTTATATTGTCGGACCAGCTCTTTCTCTGCCGTCCTCGTCTGCGCCCTCCTTCAACGGGTACCTTGAAGGATGGTTTTGGAGAGGGTGTTGTGACGAATGACGTGGCCAAACCATGCCATCTTCCGTCGTTTGACGGTTGCCAGAAGTGGTTCGTGGGGCCCAACTAGGTTAGTGACCAGGTTCCGCACATCATCATTGGTCTTGTGTACTTTGTAGGAGACGCGGAGGAGTTTCCTCAGGCACCTGGTCTCAAACGCCTGGATTCTTCTTTCTGTTTCGGCCATCAGTGTCCATGTCTCGCAACCATACCAACATAGAATCATACCAAGGCCGTAAACACGGACAGGCAAACGACACTGAGGACATCGTGAGAGCAGGGTATGAAGGGCCACATAATTTGAGACTTTTCATGCTGATCGATGAACATAAGAATGACATGGATGATGCTATGGATTTCTCTTCTGATCTGAGACCTTACGACAGGGTTGTACTCTACGCTTACTTTCATGAAATATCCCGGCGTCAACCAGGCCCGAGACATACAGATACCTGCAGTGTTGGTCAGAAATTTTAAGCAACACTCTGTCAGAGACGCATCCATTAAGTGGATGAAACTCGACTGTCGTCCCAGTCTTCCCAATCGAGCCCGTGCCAAACTCAACTCTGGGTAGGAGCCGCTGGGGGCAGAAAAATCCCCACATGGCTCTGATGGGAATCGAACCCACGACCTCCCAGCCGGGAGTCCGTTACGCTAACCACAGTAACACAGCAGCTGGTGACGCTTTTACGATCGATTCGGTCGTGGTATTTCTTTTCTCTCAGATTCCTACATGCCTTCAGTCAAACTCGTGAGAGGGCGTTTGCCCAGCCGGGGGAAGGCAGACCTGAGCGTCCGGAAGACGGGCTGAGAGGTCATAGTGTGCGCGGGGTTTGTGACAGTCATGTGACATTCCATTTCATGCTCGCTGCCAAGGGTGGACATCATGATCTGAGATCAGCAAGTGCAAAGAAACTCTCTGTATGTATCTGTCTCTGTCTCTCTTTCTCTCTTTCTCTGTCTTTCTCTCTCTCTGCCCCCCCCCCCCTCTCTCTCTCTCTCTCTCTCTCTCTCTCTCTCTCTCTTACATGAAAGCCTGACCAGAGAAACTGAACATTCACGCTACGAGATGTGCGGATTGAGAGTAGAAGCAGAAAGTAAACTAGACAGTCCGACCAAAAAAAGGGCATCAGGACACTCCAAATCACAGGTAGGTTGAGAATCCAAGCTTAGCTCAAGGCTTTTTTTTTCAGTTTATCTCGAAGGCTAAGCCCGACAAAACAAACAAACAAACAAACAACACTTGACATCATGCCAACAAAAAGGACCCATGTGCATTGATATGAGTGTGATGGTTTAGCCCATGTTCGCTCAGAAATGTGAGTCACACGCACTCATATTCCAATGGATACTGCTCTGAGCTCGAATTGTCAACCTCCTGCATCACATGACGTTTAGAAGAGACCATTATATACACATTTACTGACTTCAGTTTACGAGCTTTTGTTTTTTTTCGTTTGCTTTTATTCCTTACAAAGTCTCTCTGTTCCTGGTATGATATACTGGATGTCTTCTATTAACATGAATAAGATTAACTCATCATCATCGTCATTAATACCAATTATTTATGATGATGTTGATGATCATTATGATGATCATTATTATTGTTATCACTATCATCAGTAGTAGCATGATTATCATTATTCATTATGGTTACGATTACGTTGATGATGAGGAAGAGGAGAATGAGGAGGAAATTGCTGCTGCTGCTGCTGCTTCCGCTGCTGGTTATCCTCCATCCTCCTTATAATATTCATGGATATTATCATCATCGTCATTATTATTATTATTATTATTATTATTATTATTATTATTATCATTATTATTATCAGCATCATCATTATTATCATCATCATTCTTGTTGCTGTTTGCTGCGGTTATCGTTGTTGTGGTTTGTTGTTCTTAAAACAAACACCCCCCCCCCCCCCCCCCCCCCCCCCCCCCCCCCCCCGAAATACTACACACATAGCACACACGGACACTGCTCTCTACGTCCTACGCCCCGAACTGATCATAACTTCAACGACACAGCACAGAGCAAAACCCCTACACACATAGCACACACGGACACTGCCCTCTGACCATAACTTCAACTACACAGCACAGAGCACAAACCCCTACACACATAGCACACACGGACACTGCCCACCACGCCCCCTGAACTGACTTACAACTGTAACTACACAGCACAAAGCAAAACCCCTACACACATAGCACACACGGACACTGCCCGCCACGCCCCCTGAACTGACTTACAACTGTAACTACACAGCACAGAGCAAGCGTTAAGTAAATGCCTACCAGTGGAGGACCCCATCACGTCAAAGCAGCGTTTTTCACTATGAACATTCTCGCACTGAGACCCTGAAGTGAACTTCACAGGGGGGTGGGGGTGGGGGGGGGGGGGGCAAAGACAGTAGAGAGGAAACTGAACTAAGGCCACCACGAGAGCATGGCATGGGGGGGGGGGGGGGGAGGGGGGGGGGCTCACAACGAGAGCCAGGCACTAAGGATCAGAACACGTTTTAGACATTCTGTATGCTGGACGATGAAGATGATCAAGATGATCCAGGGACGATGAAGATGACCAAGATGATGAAGATGAAGCTACGGAGTTGTATCCTGGAACGAGACTGACTCCGTGATGTGGGCAGTTCTCATCGCATTCTTTCATGTCATAGTTGGTCATCAATCGACCTTGAGAAATGCAGACTTTCACAGGGCTGGT